>CM029364.1:16511456-16559744 GCA_017140985.1 Hormaphis cornu
ACAATAATATATATTTATTGTGAATTGTGATATTTATTATACCTATATATATATTGTTGTCGTTTATCCTGCAACATCAGCTATAGAGACCGCGTATTGCAAATGTGTTCTATAATTATTTTTGTAAACTCTTGAAAATTATTCGAGTTGACACAGTTACACTCATCGTTTGTAACAATTACCTAATTAAATAACGTTGTAGATTAATATTTGGGACTCGTTTAACTATTTTACACGCGTATTTTTTTGTTCGTTGTTTCGTTTTTTCCCCTCTATATAATATAATTTATAAATATTATATTGTTTATTATTATTATTATTATTATTATCATCCAAATATTCCTAAAACTCGATATTGCATTAAAATGTGTCTTATTATTTTTTAATCGAAAAGTGTGTATTATGGCGCGTGCCGTCCATGCGTATTTATGAATTTGTGTGTGTGTGTCTAGTCGCAGAATAGGCGACCAAACCAAAGGATAAACTTATAATTATTGTGTATTATTACTATTATTACAATGTTTCGAATTTTCAGACTTTATGCCTACATCTCTCATACCACGGTTGTTATTTCGTCCTATAATTATAATAATATATTGATCGATTTCGACCTACTATCGTAACTCGTATGCAAGTGATAAAATAGACTGCAACATCCAATTGTATAGTTTGTCTGTTTGTACAACTATAATGTTTAAAATATTAAATTTTATACTTTATAGAACTTGTTTTATGTTCGAGAAGAATGGGTTTTTTAAATTTTGCTGCGCGCATTGGAAATAAATACAAAACACCGATTCGATATAGTTTTAAATCAATATTGGTTTTTATCGTCACAAACCGAAATCTATAAAATAACCGTAAATAACAAAAACAACAATATTAAAAACATGATTTTATACATTTTACTCGACAGCTAACTATTGGATTTCGGCGTTTTCTTCTGTTTGGTTTTCGGCTGTCCTCTGGCGTCTACGGTGCTCGGCCTCTGAGCGTTTTTCGGATCGAGTTTCGAGAGGAGTTCGGATTCAAGTTTCACGAAGTAACCTGTACCTGCGTGTGTGTGGGTGTAGAATAAACGTGTCATTATTTGTGGCAATTCGATCAGTAAACTGGACGAACAGAAAATTGAGCCCGCGGTGAAAATAAAAACAAAACAAAATTGTGTGAATTCTGAAATTTGATATAAATCTCAGCGTGTGAAGGAAAAAATAGTAATTGAACAATTGCTCATACAATTATAATCACTAAATTAAATAAGAAAAATATAAATATTATGTCTCCCAACTAATTATAGTTATAAAACAAAAAGTAGGTACTTAGAGTATAGGTAATAATATTTATTTTATAAACTTTGCAATGAATTTATCGTTTTACAAATCTAACACTTGGTGCATACATAGTTAGATATTGTTTATCTCAATGTATACAGCAATCAAATTGTTAAAAAATTTTATCATAGTCAATAGAAGAAAAACAAATCTTAGCCCGGCGCTGTAAACGTTTTTTTTTTATACTGATTCGGAAATCCATTCAAATTTTCAAAGGGTCTAAATCATTATAAAAACAAGGCGAGTTTCATAAAATGTAATAAAAAGCTTGAATTTTTTTTGGAGGGTGTGGCTAATTCTACCTATGCGCTTATAAATTTTAACAAGAATGGAGAAAAAATCAATCGGAGTTTTTAGAAATGTGTAAGAAGTTTTCTTCTCAACGGGCGCAATTTACGATTATTAACTCTCCCGTCCCTTTGACGACGGACGCAAAGGGCAGCTATATGCAAATAAAAGTTTAAATGATTACCAGACCGTTGACCGGGATCAACCATAATATTGTTGGTCAGCATTCGGCTACATTCCGCGACGTTTAAATTGCCGTTTTGATGAAACAAAATATGGTGAGCGATCTTTCGGAAACACCGTTCCTCGTACTCTCTCTGGTTGTCCTGATTGCATCGCATCGGTGCCGTTGACGACCACTGGTACGTGCCGGAGTATCTGAAATTGTAATCAAAACGATGACATTACAATATGCTATCAATACCTAAACAGTTTTTTTTTTCTTATTACGTTTGAAACGTACAAAATACCAGGTAGGGGCAGACTAAACATTATTTGAGGCTTTCACAGTGGGAACCGGCATAAAACAAGGCGACGCATAATGCTATATCCCCGTTGTTGTTTAATTTAAAATGCAGAAATGCGTTGATAATGCACTATAAAAAGTAAAAGTCTGCACCTGTATCTTTGTTTCAACGTCCTAATGGCTTTCGAAAACCGTTTGGGCTTCAGTTGTTTGCAGCCGCTGTTGTAGGTCGTTTTTTCCGAACGCGACGACGAGTCGCTGTCGGTGAAACTTGACAGCGAATCTTCGACCTCTTCGAACGAAGACCCGAAAGACGCTCGAGTTTCGCTGGGCGGCACCTCGGTCGTTGCTTCGTAAACGCTGCAGTTGTCTTTCATTTTGCGTGAAATGAAAATGTTCATTTTTACAGAAATTTGCTCAAAATTATATACATATATAAATATATTACAAACTAAAATCGATGCAAAGGGTTGAAAATATTCTGAACTCTTTTGAGCTCCAAACAACCGTTAACACAAACTTTAGTCAGAATTTGGACGTCGTAGGAGTGTAAATTATATCTTAAACTCTTTGAGGCATATTTTTAATTTTTTTGCAGGGTAGTCAACGTCAATGGACAATATCCACCTCAAATCGGTCTTATAATAAATTTTCTGAGATGGTCAAAAGCGCTAAACACGAGTCGTTATAGCTGCTAACAACAAAAAAAAAATTTTCAATCTAATTTTGGCGATTGTCTAAAATCGAGACAAATTTTTCAACTATTAGCTGTGCTTTTTTAGGTATCACTTTTATTTTATTTTCCTGTGCCACAAAGAGTTAAATAACTTCAAACGTATTTTACTTATAATAGGCGATGCCGGACTTTTAGCGAACGACTTTTCCCACAGCTCAGTGAACAGCGGCCTCTTGTTTGACGACGTGCAGCCCAACACGATGTTGTCCCACCAAAACTGAGACTTCCTGGTCGATGGACCTTCCGCGCTTGAAACTAAACGATACGGGAAGAAAAAAAATTTTAATCAATTGACAGTGTATTTATCGGAATAACTTCTCCGGGACGCCATTTTATAAAGAGTGATGATTTTTTGGAAACCCTCTATTTTTCAGGGCCTGCTTAACACTGTTAACCAGAAATCAGCTCTCCAAATTAACGCGAATTTTTAAATTTAAGTGACCAGGAAAAATTAATCGGTTATACTACTTAGAATAGAACGGTTTGCATCTCTATTCAAAACCTGAAACGGCGTCCCCAAATAGCTTCAAGCCTCAGTGAACGGTATATAAATATATCAAAAATTATGGTTTACCGATAAACGGAGCGAAACGGTACGATTCGGTGGTCCAGTTCGTATTTTGACGTTCGTTGCTTTTGGAGTGTTCTAGAGCAACTGCAATGTATATTATTATGATTTATATTATGTAAAAATAACGCACCGTCAAAATGGGTAAATTATGATAGTTTAACAAAAATTGTGACGACAACTCTAGGCGCGACTAGGGGCAGGTTTGGTTTGGTGATTGGAGGCTGGGTAGGTTCGCCAAACCAAGTTTTGTTTGTAGTCCAACCAGTTTTAGATTCTGAGCGTAGCGATTCTCATGTGTATTGTTTTCACTACAAGTACTTAATGTTTTATTTTCCTGCTATCACTTTTTCGGGTATATATAGAAGAAATGTTTCAATCAATCTTTGTACGTCGCGCCAAAAAAATATAGAAAAGATGAATCAAGATGATAATTTGTTCAAAGCATTTTTGGAGTTTTCGATTATTTTTATACCTACTATTATGGTCCAATGACGACACACATTTCAAAAATGCTCCGAGAATGATTTGAAATTTCCACACGTCGTGTCGTTAGCACGGGTGAATAAAAAACGCGTAAAGGCACTTAGAATATTATTAATGCTTTGAAATTTTACTAGACATTTGTAAAATTGATAAATTAAAAATTTGGGGAAAATTCGAGCCAAATGTAAAACTTAAAATTTAGATTTTGTATTTAGTATTCGACTCACTGAGCTCGTTCAGAATCGCAATCTATTGCTTATACAGATTTAATATACCTATATATAAACATCAAACTACAACTTTCAAGACTGCGGTGATCGACCCAAAACGAAAACGCTTCCCATCCGACCTAGGACTTTTGGTTTTTTAATGGTTGTAACAGTTGTTGGGGAAATTCCCCTGCTTAGATAACTACTTCTACCGTATGTTTACAATTCAGTTCAGTGGCGGCTACGGACTATCCCACTGTGAAGATGGTGCTCTCAAGCACCCCATAAAATTTAAAAAGATGGGTTATCAATTTAAAATTCTAAGCACCCCTAAAATACTTTTAGATAGCCGCTTTTGATTCAGTTCATCCATACAAATAATATGGTTCTAGTTGCACCTGTGGCCGACGAGTAATAAAAAAATGTTGATATATGTTTGTACTTTAATTTTTTATGTTTACCGTTTTCATCCATTATTTTCGAAAACCCGTTCAAGAAGAACGTCGGTGGGTCGACGGTGGTCAACGACGGAAACGTCTGCATGACTTTGTACGTTTCGATTTCGGCAGCGTGCTCGAGTAAAGGAACGTGTTCTCGATGGTGACAACCCTGCGGCGGTACATAGAAAATCGTTTAGTACAGCTTAATAATTAGCAAGACAAGGTAATTGGCAAGATTGAGTACGTTAATGATTTTTTTTTGGCTTGATTCATCCAGTTAAAGTTCATGGAAATTTAGAGTTGATCAGTTGAGTAGACAACAGAATCAACTCTATATATTAGAGAAACTTAAATTAAATTTAAAATGTTTACTTTGTTTTTGGTACTATATAGTATATTTATATTATAGTATATATTATAGTCTAAAAAATAAATTAGGTGCGTGAAGTTAAAGTTTATAATTAGGTGTAGAAAAAGAAAAATTAAGTTAATTTTGAATAAGCATAGTTCGTTGATTTGGTAAGTAATAAAACCATTTCCTATGTCGTAAATTACAATATTATAGCTCGTTAATACTTAAGCTCCAACTTTTTACGAGTAAGTATACACAATACGCGGTAAGGCAATTCTGGTTCGAAAACCTAATTTTTTAATTAATATTTGAAAAACGATATTAATATCTGTGTTTATGAGTTGGTTTTAACACGTATATCAATTATAATATGTTTGTTATTAATATATTATTTAATTCAACAATTTATCACTGTTACTTATTTATTACTATCATGATAAAATATTTACAGTTAAAATAAAAAAAAAAATTGCTATTAGTATGTACTTATTGATGATGTGATAGTAAAATATAGGTATTTATTATGGTTTGTGCGGTGTTTAAAAAATGTTCAATTTAAATAAAAACTTACAAACGGATTTTTGATTGGCTCGAATTTAAAAGCTCTTTCACCACAACACGGATAACGTCCTAAAATATACACACGAACATATTATAATTTAAGTTTTGTGTCTAAATTAAAAAAAAAATAAAAAAAATAAATAAAATTGTACGTGATTTGCTAAAATAAATGCGTTTCCAATCAATAATTTTGAAATTTCAATGTCGTATTCAGGACGATTTGATTTCACCAGGGAAACGCCAATTTTCTCAATCAATTTTTTCGCTTTGATACAATTCCTTTTCCTACGTACATGTTTTTTTTTTTTTTTTTTTTAATTAAATTTTTTTCAAAATACATAGTAATTCAAGGAAGATGTGCAGAATGTATGTAAAAACTGAAGATTCTAACGTTTTTAAATTTTTGAATTTTTCAAAAAACAAGTAAAACTTTTATTTTAAAATAAAATAAATAATTATATATATATGTCATATTGTCAATATAAAATCATTAAACGTATAATTTTTTGCCAATTTAGTTTAGTTTGAGTTTTCAAGAGTATACGAGTGCAGACAACGTATAAACAATTTGGAGGAATATTAATTTACGCTTCACGTCGGTCAAAACTGCAGTTTGGGTACATTATAAAAAGTGCCGACATGTTGGAAGTACAAATTTTACGCATTCGTCGTACAAGTTTAGATTGAAATAATATTTTAGTAAGTAAATATTGGTTTTAATTTTCTAATTAGTTTTTTAAGGTTGGTTGTTGTTAATTTTTGTTTTGTTTTTACCGATCGGATAGTATAGGTATCGGTTGTTTTCCACCGGATAGTACTGCGGCAGCTGCGTGTGAAATTGGCACCATCTTTGGTTTTTGATCGGATACACGTGCTGACACCGCGAACACCGCATAAAATGGCATTCCGACCACAAAGACCAGTAGACGGTCCGCCAACACTTGTATTTGGAAAAAAGGGATCTCACGTGATCGTTTAAAGTCCACTTGGGGTCCCTGGAATGTCATCGTACAACAATAATTATGGCGTATATTTTATAACAAATATGCAAAGCTGGGCATCAATGAGTTAAAAAGTTAAAAGTTAATTCTCTAAAGAGTTAAGAGTCAGTCCCATTTAGAGGGTACCAACCCTTCAAATACTTTGAAAACACTGTTACATTTTAACAATAATTGTAAGTAAAATTATGATAACAAGACATTTATTTAGAAAAAATATGCGAGGACTTTGATAAAAAAATAAAATATTACCCTGAAAATTCTAAATTTGTCTAAGTACTTATTCTTAATATCCTGAGAATATTTTCACCGCGCCAAAATATGTTCGCGCTTGAAATAGTTGAGTTATATTTAACTTTTATTATTGACTTCACCTAATTCTTCTATAATCAATTTAAAATTGACGTAATTAATATATTAATAACTAATAAGTAGTTAAGCACGAAACAAATAATTGTAGCAATAATAATATATCAGAACCATATACAAACATTAAGTATTGACTTTTCTTTCTTTTCAACAAAATTTATAATTAACTCGAGTTAATTTAATTCACTTTATTGACCCAACTGATGAACTCAAAATTTGCTTAACACTTAACTTGATTGTAAAAATTCGGTCAGCTTTAGTTAAAAATAGTCATCAACTCGCTCAATCTTTACAAATATGTTGCGAGTGAAATTTCAAATTGTAAAAAATGTTTTCACCAACCACACAGTAGGTACGTGTTCCCGTGGTGAACAACAATTAAATTATTTAATTGGTTTACTGTATAGTGTCCAACTTTGAGCCACACGTGATAATTTAAAAGGCCATTGTTATCTAAATTTTAGTAAGTATTGAATCATTCGGCAAAACGAGTTAATGAACAGAAAAGTGTAGCGTAGGTATACTTTATAATACTCGTATTTTATTCACTATAAATTTAATAGTGTATTAAATTATACTTTTACCGTTCACATAACGTATAATATGGATCATATAACGTAGAAATACAAAGAAAAAACCTTATAAACATACGTAAATACAATTACCTAAAATGACAGGCGATCACGCTTCCGTTTTGAGCAATTTTAAAGGTCGGCGGCTTGCAAGGTACCCTCCCCGCAACACTTGGAACTAAAATCGTGTTACAGCGACAGCAGCTATAAATAAATTATTATACATCGATCAAATGACTTTGAAATCCACTTTTAGAATGGTCTTGACAAGTGACGTTTATTAATTATATCAAAGGTTAACTGTAGTTGAAAAATTAAATTTTAGTTAAAAGTAAATTATTTTTTAAATTTTTAACTTAACTAGTTAACTTTTATTGTACTATTGTACTATATTATTGTATTATAAACTTATTCAATTAAAAATTGTATTGCATTAATTCAACTTTTTATAGTCTATTATCATTGTTGCAAAGTTGAGTTTAATTAAATTTTTTTTTTTTTTATTAAGCGGAAATAACAACCAAATCTAATTCGTTGGCTGGTTTTTATTTTTCTATGACTACTTAAGTTAAAAATACTATCGATTGGGTATACTTCTATGAATATTTTAGCAAAAAAATAATAACTAATTTTTTTTTTACTGAGTTATGTTTATTTCATTTTCTATCTTAACTTTTAACATATCAAGTTATTTTTTTTCATTCTTAACTTTTAACTAAAGGCCAATAGCTGCCAATGCATGTAACATATTTTTTACACACAAAAGTAATTGTGCATACCGTGTAATCGGTAAAATTAAGAATATTATATAGTATATACTGATCGTAATTAAAATCGTTTGTTGTTTAATTAAAACTGTGAAATATCTAATAATATTACAATTTATAATGCTCAATGTATTTTATCTAAACGACTACATCACGGACTCTGGTACAGAAAAAAAAACAAAGTATATTACAGCAGGTGTAAAAACAATTCAGATAATCGCATATAATTAGCAAGTTACATAGATTATGAACGTTTTTTTTAAACACCTATTATGTAACATACATACAATCATAAATTTTATTTAATCTTAATTTTGTTCGAACTTTAACTATACATATATTAATTTTAAGAGCGAGTAGATATAATATGTTTTAAAACTTACAAACTACAAGTGCTCGCGCACTCATACGCAAGTATACAAATTTTAATATGTATTATCTAAATACAAATTATATTTCAGTTTAAAACCTAGATTAGGCGTTAAAGAGTTAAACAATTTTAGTTATATGACTTACGCGTGGTAGTTATTGACCTTTAACTTTTGAACAGAACGGATTATACTTTTTATTTTAAACTTTTTATTACTATTTACCACGTATATTTAACTCAGATTTACTAAACTTATATTTTCTTCTTCAGTCTTCAAACTTAAATTTTAATTTTAATTTAGCCCACCCTCCTTGGCTACTACACAGTCTGCTCCAGTGTAAAACGACTAGGTACTGTGTTTGCGATAATTTTTCGTTTTCATACTTACTAGTATGCATAAGCCAGCGTACCGTAATGGCCCAGTTCGCGTTTCGGATCTCGTTTACACAAATCCCATATCAGTTTGGTGAACAGGCGCGATTTCAATTTGTCTTTGGCGTCCACCATGTTTTCCACGTCGCTGTTGTTGAACTGATTCAACAATCTGTTGGCACGGAACAATATTATATTACGCGATTATCCACGCCGATTTTAAGATCTGAACAGTTGCTCTAGTCGAACCACAACCAAAGAGCCCGGCACGCGTGCAACAATCCCAGGGGGGTCCGTCCACTTTGTAAAAAGTTTTCATCAAAAGAGAAATATTTTAAATTCCCTGTTTATGGGAATATTAGATTTTTATTTATATTATAATTTCATCATCGGTAGGTATATTGTAATACTATTTTTTTCTGGCGGGTTAACACAAAATAGAATAAGTTATTTTTTGGTTTTAACGCTGCAGCAGCTACCATTGCAGTCGCATATTGAACTCTTCGATTACACCTATAAATTATGATGCTAACACGGTTTATACAACAAATATTAACAATTTACTTAGAAACCTTGTAATAACTCCGTCATTGACGCACCCGAAACTCGCGGGGGATGACAGCACACCGTCAATGTTACCTTTGCAGTACGCCAAACACTCTTGGAACAAAGGCTCCATTTGCAGGAACGACGCGGAAACTAGAATCGGTATCACGTTATCGTTGTCTGAACATAGAAAAAATGTGTAAAATATTTTTATAATAGCTATACTATATATGCACGAGAGGATTTTCTCATGAATCGAACATAGCCGTATTTTTTGTTCTGCGTGCTGTATGTATAAATGTATTGTTAAGCTTAATAGGTATTGGTAAAAAAAACAAATTATTTTTACCTATACGATTTCATTGTAACTATATTAATTTATTACCCAACGTCGGCCATTCATTTTTTGGTTTCAAATCTTTTTTGACCCACTTTATCAGCCAGTCAAAAATAGGTATTTCGCAATGCACCGAAATGTCGATGTCTTCCAACCGTTGACCTGCAACAGTATAATATACGGACAATTTAAACTAGTTCGTCGACATCGAAACGCGCCTCGAATAGGAACAATACGTTTAATCTGTCGAGAAATTCGATAGGTCAAAAAAAAAAATGAATTTGGCAGGAAAAAACGCACCGGAATATTTTTGACCCACGTGTATCTTAATGACGTGGTTGAAGTTATATTTGTATAACCAAAATATTGTTTTTCAAGGGAAATTTTTAACGATTCGACCTAACGAATTTCTTCATATGCCTTCGTACTATTATCGATACACTGACCTTTGGTGACTTCAGAAAAATATCCCATTTTTGAGATGAGTAGCCGTTTGGGACATCGAAACACTTTTTTGACCTTCTGGACCGCGTCGCAAACGTTGATCTCGATCTCGGTGCTTTAATCGTAAAAACAAAGAAAAACCGTACATAGAACGAGTAGGTCACTGTATTGGACGGTGAAGTTTGACATTTTTAAACTTTTTTATCATTGGTTCTAAACATAATGATTCTGAGCGAGTAGAATAATCAAAAACCTTATATCTTTTCCTCGAAAATGGCCAAAAAATGTTTATTAACTCGATCGATTTTTCAAAGAACCGATTAAGAAAGTTTAAAAACCATAATATTGTTGCGGTGTTAACCAATATAGGTGTAGTACAATTAATACCAATAATAATACAATTTTTAAAGCAAATTTAGGAGTGTATATCGTGTTTTAATAACCTTGCATTGTACTTTTGAATCTTGATAGATTAAAGACTTTATAAAACAAAAACTTTAAAAATTCGCAAATTTTAAAAAATAGATTGAAATTTTTAACACTGCGTGTGGATTACACTCTGCGATGTGTGAAAATTTCACGTAGTTTGTTTAGATAAAATCCCTTCAAACCGAGATGGTTGTATATTTGAAATATTTTCGAACTTTTTCACTTTTTCGATCTGTGTCGAAATGAATTGAAAAAAAAAAGGTTCAAATTGAGTACCATCTACGTCCGCAATTACCCAAGTACATCTTTGGCGGGATTATCGTGGTGCAGTGCTCCTACTACTGGCCAAAAATTGTGTTATATTTCCGGGACAAAAATTAAATTGTAAAATCGTCACGTCCTAAAAAATTCTGCTACCGGATCAGAAAAATCACCGTAAACCGCTGTAGGGCATCATCTACCTATATATTTAATCCGGTAAAATGAATAATACCAATAATACTCACTCGCCCTTCGACCGCGCAGCCGCGTGCATGTCGTGGTTGCCGACACACTTCGGCTTCGCGCCGCCGCATCCCTTTTCTCTGCCGTTTGATTGGCCGCCGACCCTGCCGGAGGATCCTGCCGCGGTCTTCGGCGCGATCGGCGATTTCTTCTGCACGATGAACGGCAGCACCGAATCCAGGACGCCCTCGTTTACGACGTCTTTGAGCTTCCGGCCGAGGACGCGCCGCGCTCGTTCCGCGCCGGCAGCTCGATGATCTTCGGCCGACAGCCGCCGGAACAGGTCGTCGCGGGACAGCACGGTCCAGTCGACGCGGTCGTCGTCCGTCGCGTCCCGTTCCGCCGCGTCCGAAGCGCGCCGCAGCGCGTCGTCGCACCGGTAGGCCGATATCAGAAAGTCCAAAAACTCGCGCGTGCCGACCGCGTCTTCCGGATCGGTGGCCGCCGATGTGTCGTCGAGCGCGCCTGCCGGTTCGTCGTTCGGCGGATTCATCACTGCTGTTATATATGTATGTACGAGTTCGAATATTTAATTGTTCGCGTTAAAATCGTTTTGAAAAAAAAAACTAGGGAAAAAACGCTCGGTAAATGTAGTTTAACTAATAGCATTTATATACATCTATATTATGCAGGGCTTGTCACAATTTTGAATTTTTTTCTACGATTCTACATCAAAACGAATTTAAAACCAAAACTTAGAACTGTACTTAGTAGTAGTATTATGCTTAGATACCTACACAATACCTATAAGTAATTATAATAGTTATTAGTATTTGAAAATTTTGTTCAAATCAAAAGTTTTCCGCTAGAGGAGCTAAAAATCTTTTTCTCGTGGTAAATTTTTAACTTAAAAGAAAATATATAAGCAATACATTTTCAGCAAAAACTAAATATAATGTACAAAATTGCGTTGATAAAAACGCATGTAAAACGGGGAAATAGGGATCACTGGACTTAAATGACTATACCGGGTAGGTATAAATTAACCATTTGTAAAATTTACGTTCATGTAGGTATACGTTTACCCGTAAAATTTACCGGGTAAACTTTCCGAGCTCACTGCGTCTCTGTTCGCGACTCGCGACGTTCGCTGCAGGACGACGGTCGGCGTTTTTGCGGCGATGCAGCTGCGAGCCTCTCGTGCTTTAACGGTCGTCGCATCCTACCGCTCTTGTAGGCGCGACGCTGTTCGGTGGCGATTGATTTTTTTTTTAAGGGACAGCTCTTTGAGACCCTAGGCAGAATTCTGAGAAAAAACTATCGCGTTAAAAAATTATAAAATTTTTCGATAACGTTACTCTGTTGATTTTGTGTTTTTATATGCTGCTATTGTATCACGTGAGTATACATGCCAGACTGTTCCGTGTAAACTATAGTTTATATGTGTTATGAATTTAAAATTTTAAAAGGTTTGGTTATTTGTGGATTTTATGTAACAATTAAACTAAATGTTCATGATTCGCTTTTGTGTCGTAAATTAAAATTGATTTACCTTGTGTTTTTTTTTTTTATTTACAATCGTTAGGTACCTATGTTCAAATCAATTTGTATAAGCATTACGTTTGTTGTTTATTGAAATTTAACTTGTTTTTTTTTTCTATTTTTTTTTTTTTTTTTATAAAATGTACCTACTTATATTGATTAAGTTTCAAATTTCATTAACAATAATTTATGTAAATATGTATAAATTTATAATATTATTTTATTATCTACCTATTGTAATCTATATAACGTAAAACGCGTAACAATAACATCGTTTTCGAACCGTACATTTTTTAACTACGGAACACGAAATATTTTGCGTGCATTTTACACTGCAGTAATTAATATAAATTAATACATACATTTAATTAATAAATTAATTTCCACAATAATTTCGTTAATAATCCAAGTTGGAATCATTGATCGCGTTTGAAAATTATAATGTACGATTTTAGCGGGGTTTGGGAGTTCTGTTTACGCGTTTTTGGCCAAAACCTGAACCCACTTAAGAATAGGCGGTTGTAGCCCCTCCCTACGAAAAAAAAATTAAGTCACTCGTATACCTACCATGTTCATCAAATGTACGTATACAATAATATGCTATATGATCATCAGTCGTAAAAAAAAAAAGCTTTTAATTTTCATACAGTAAATGTTAACTTAGACTGTTTCGTAATAATTATGTTTATATCGTATAATATCTGCAGTACATGCTTATGAAAAATTTAAGTAATGTGTATGTAATAATGTGCAATGTGAAACAATATGATTACATTTAAAATGTTTGTACATTAAGTGTATCATTTTTCATAAAATACAATTGTCTTTATAGTGATAAAGCGTGCAGCATTTATAAGGGTGAAAAATCCCTGCCATAGTCATTTTACTTGGAACAATTAAAACCACCCCTCTAGAAAAATTTTTTTTTTTTAATCAAAATATGTCTGCCAATATTGTGCTTCGGTCTCCACTAGCCCGTACATATATACATATATGTACGGTTTATATAAGCGCCGAATGTTATGATTTATACTCACTTGACCAGCTGGCCGTTGTTCCGAGCGAATCGTTACGTGTCGTCATAATAATATCCACTGCTTCGGTTGTAACTTGTACAAAACAATTGGTGTACCTACGACGGAAAAACGCAAAAAAATAAATAAATTAATAATACGCGAATAAAATGATACAAATATTGTAACGAGCAATCCACTATCCCAGATTGTTAATGATATAAAAACAAAAAACAAACCAAATAGGTATCGTTATGATATCTGGCCAAGAAAAAAAACCCTCCGCCTAACGATTTCGGCGGCGATGTTTGTCGGTTCCCGTGGAAACTCGTGTACATAGGCGTATATATACTACAAGCAGCCGCAGCCCCATGCGACGAGATGCGATTTTTGCAAATTATACAAACAAGTCGTACATTTTATAATACTAATATGTTCGGTTACCAAGATACAGCACAAGCCACGAACGTGTGTATAACACATACTATAATATATATATATATATATAGGTACAGAATGATGTTAAACGGACGAATACTTCAAGGGAAGGACAGTAATGATCACGTTCAAAGGGGTAAAATGTGCAAATGTATGCGTTTGCCTTTTTTTTTAAAATTTTTATAGGTAGGTACCATTTAAATCGCCCATCACTACCTTTTACTCTCGACTCTACTGCAATACAGCAAATAAATCATTATTTACAAGTAGGTTAGGTAAAATTTAATTAAATACATTTTTGTTTGATTAAAAACAAATTTTATATTACGTTCAACCACGGATATCTTTAATCCGTGCCTTCATCTAAACTTATTTTGTGTTGGCCTCCAAGGGGGTCCTGTCGACGATTGTCGACTACCTATGCAACTTTTAACCTTTTAACGAAATTTATTAAATAAAAGTTATATTTTATTTTATTTTTCTCATTAAAAACGTTTCAATTTATTTTGTTGTACAATATCTTGTATCGAAGATAAAGATATATTCGTATCTGAGGATCATGAACATAATATAATGTTGATAATATTTTCTGGACCGTGATAACTCTTATCATTAACCATGATGATAACGTGAATTGCGGGCCGTCGGTTGGCCAACGTGTCGTCATAATTTTTTTTTGTTAATGATAACAAAAAAAAAAAATTTCTGCTATCGAACGTCACGTCGGTTGGCGTGATCTCACGTCTTTTTCGCTTAGACTTCCTTCAAGCGTAGTCGTTCTTGGCTGGCGGTTGTCTCGCCCTAATCCGTCTGGACTAACCTTTTTTCTTGCCTTTTTATTTCAATCACATTGTTTCCCGCTCAGAAAACCGTTCGCGCCGAAAAATGTTTTCCAAAGTTTTATTCAACATCGTCAGCCAAGGAACCAGACAGTATTCGTCAAAGGTGATTTTCTACATTTTTTATTTTTTTTTCCTTATTGCATGTGACAGATTTTCTTTTTTTTTACACTCGATAACATTTTTAGTTTGCAAAACGTTTGTTCAATGCTGTTTTTAACACGACGGCTCGTAAACGTGGCAAATCTTTCAATCTAACCAGTGTGAAAAACAAATTGTACACTCTCGTTTTGACGCCCCATCATAGACCGGTTCCTTTTCAAATTGACGAATATATGACCTAAACTTTAGGTCCTAAAGTTTGTTTTTAATAAAGTTCTAGTAAATAGTGGTTTTAGTAATGTTTATTTTTTTAATCACTAGGTAAGCAAGAATGTGTCTTCATCGTAGGTAATTTCTCAAATACAATTTACTCATATTCATTCTAATCCTAACTCATTTTATAAAATAATACACTGTTAGACAAAATATGTATTTTTTTAAATCAACTTTTAATTTTGCTTTTAACTTTACCTAAAGGCGGGTACACGCTGTAAGCACTAAACATAATAATTCTTTTATGAAAAAAAAAAAAAAAACTATTTTGATTAGAACCTTGTTAAAAATTAATAAATGTATCGCGTGTATGATTGTCTTAATTCTAAAGTGTTTTTCTTATGTTTACAGAAATGTTTAAAAGTAACAGTATGCGGAGGTTCGGGCGGTATTGGTCAACCGCTATCTTTGTTGTTAAAACAAAATCCGATTATTAGCGAATTAGCTATATACGATATTGCTCCAGTGACTCCAGGTGTTGTTGCTGATTTAAGTCATATGGACACTAACTCAAATGTAACCAGTCATGTTGGCTTGGACTGCTTAAAAGTATGTTTTTAATTGTTGTTGTTAACCTTGTCTTAAAACAAATTTTGTTTCCATTAGACCCCTACAATCTTTTTTTTTAAAGAAAATTGAATGTCATTGACATAGTATTATCAAGAAGATTTTCATAAAATTTAATCAAAACTGTTTTTAATTTTTAATTGTATTTATTTTAGTATTCTGAAATGATAACTCTGATTTCAATTAGTGTACAGAACTTGCAAAATTTTCAAATCTCTATAAACATTTGTAAAACATCAACTTTTTTGATGTATTTACATATGTCATAATAGTGCATAGGTCATTGACATTGATAAATTTAAACACAATCAGATGTACATAGTTGGAAATGTATGATAAGTAATTTTTAGGGTAAATATTGCCATGACAGTAACAAATACATTTTAAGCAATTAGGTACTTAATTAATACCCAAATTATTTATTTATTGATTTTTGTTTAAATATCATGCAGTCTTAATGATTGCAATACCTAATATACTTATGTATAAATATTTAAAACTTTTCTTTTATGAAATTTATATTAGGTACCTAATACTTACTTTGTAACTTAACTATTACATACCTGAAATAAAGTGTTTTAGAATTTCAATCTTTATTAGTTGGTACTTTATTAAATTTTTTGATTTCCATAATCAATAACTGATAGCGATATAATCACTATAAAATATAATATATATATATAATCAGATTTTTACCCACAAACAATTAATTTTTATTTTATTTTCTTGTTATCATAGTGAAATAATCAAAGGTACTTTGTTTATTAGCCTACTTAATTTATATCACCCACTTAGTTCAAAAAATGTCTACTGCTCTTCATTATGTATAAATACTGCTTTGACCCTTTTTTCTTTACTGCCAATACCTTATATTTCTTGGCAATCATAAATTTAACATTTTCTAAAAATAAATTATTAAGTGTTTCAAGGTAAAGTTTGATTGCCAATTTTAACTTCATAATATTTTTTTGAAACTACTACAAATTCAAATATAAAATATGTGCCTATATGATTAAATATATAACTTAGTTATTAGTTTCCCAATTGAACTCTTTACTCTTATCTAGATAAAATTGTACTTCTTGAACTTCTCTTTGAAGTATTATTATATTTGTATTAACTATTAAAAATCATTTTGAATTACTATAATTGTTTCATCAAGAATTATGTTAAAATTAAAATCTGATTTTAAGGATACCTTCTATAATAGGATATTATATTATACCTATTTAAAATAAATAATTATTAGATAACTGTAAAACTTTCTAATAAAATGTTGAGCATTGCTTCATTGTCAATTTTTTTTACTTATCTAAATAATTGTTAGGCAATAATTCGATACAATTTTTTTATTTTCACACTTTAAGTTTACTTATTTGTTACTTAGTCCTAATTTAGTACTTATAATTTCATCACGGTATAAAAAATTAATAAAGTTTTGAAAATTATAACATAAAATGTAACTATAAATAATTAAAATTGCAATACTTAGTTGGCTGAGCAACCTTTTACCATTGCTTGTTATAACTAGACATCTATACTCTAAGTAGAGAGAGAACGCACAAGGTGGCAATGCATCCAACAAAAAGTGCTCCACCAACCCAAGGTCTAATTTCTCTCATTAAAACGGCAATAGCGTGACCCCAGGCATATCACTGGGCAACTGACCACAGAAATCATTAGGCCATCCATCATTAATTTAATCTAATATTCAGACCGTAGACAAAGTACCAGGGTAGTAAAAAAGAAGTATCATAACTTTTTAAAGCCAACTTACATGTGGTTAGAAATTAAATAAAAGATTAAAACTATTCTAGTAATACTTGTTGTCATCACTGATAAATAAGTTCTGATTGCCTTCTAGCTTTCATAATCCTCTAGTTATCAGTTTTGAATTTGTGTCATCCAAATCCTAGTCTTAATCATAAATAAAATACTTGTAACATTTTCCTACATGTATCTCACAATTGATTGTAATTTTTATAGGATGCTGTTGCTGATACAGATGTAGTTATTATTCCAGCAGGAATCCCGCGTAAACCTGGTATGACTCGAGACGATCTATTCAATACAAATATTTCAATTGTGTGTGATATTATTAAGGTTATTGGACAAATTAGTCCTAATGCTCTTGTTGGTATCATTTCAAATCCAGTAAGTGCTTTTATTTGTATAAAATATAATGAGTTACTCCGTAGTTAATTAATATTCAGGAAATTTTTTGTGCAAGTTATATGTCTTACGGTATTTGCTTAGCAGCTGGCTATATATTTAGTGTTTTTAGAACACCTATAACTTCTATAATTGTGTATTATTTATCTCATTATTTTGATTTAAATATAAAATTTATATTCTGTATATTATAGCAAATTGTATTAACAGTATTTATTAACGCATCTGATTGAAGTGCCTGATACTATGCTATAATGCTTCAGATCTAAAAGTAAATTTAACATACTTCTCATTGCCGGATTTAAGCTTTATGACATATAGATTTATCATCTTCTCTAAGACAAATAGGAAGTGGGTATTTGATTTTTTTAAATCCTAAAAACAATTTTAGTTCTTATAACATTATGAAATAATTTTTATGTTATTTATATTTATTTTAAAAATAAGGAATTTTAAATCAAAAAAGTACTTCCTAGTTGTCATAGCCCAAATGTTAAAGAATCTAAATATTTTTAAAACATCATAATTGCACATCCGGAAGTGTGATTAATTAATTTTCCTTTTAGCAGTTTTTGTAGCTGAATAAATATCAAAATAATTGTGTTTGTTGTGGGCCATAGTGACTTGTGCATGAGCGTATGGGAGTGAATGTCTTCTCGGAATTGATGTTGCAATTGCAGCTACAAGCACTTGCAATAACACGCTTTAAAATTAATTTATTGCTCATATATGTACAGCTCAAATATGTACACAAAATAAAATGCTGTATTATAAAACTCCATAAAATACATGTTCAAACACCCTTTAAAAGTTTTGTAATCCAAGTTTCAAAATAAAAGTGTTTGATTATTTTTAATTATCAAGTGGGTAACTTATTTACTAATGTTCATAGGCACTTATTTTGAAAGTTGACTATTGATTACTTTTAAGTATTATTCTAGTAAAGGTTTACAGAAGAATGTATGATGTAACATTATGTAAAATACAAGCAAACAAATTAATGAAACTAAAAAATATGATAGTTATTTTATATTTCATGAATTTAAAAGAGTTAATTAATTGAGAATTAAAATATCTGTGTAAATAGTTATTTTGTCTAACAATCTGTGCTTAAATATGCAATTATTTTTATATATACTTCAGCAACCTCTTTCTAGTTTATTAATTCCCGTGGTTTGGTATAAATCAATCAGATTGCTCATAAATCATAAATAATTACAACTTCTCTTATTATTTTGAATTTTTTTAATTCGATCATTACTTACAGTTATATATGTATACATATTATAGTTATATTTGATAATACATGTTATAATGTACAGTTATATGTTTTATGAATGTATGTAAGTAGTTAAAATTCAAATAATTTTCTTAAACTATTTTAAATTTATACATCAAATGATTTATGAATATAAAATAAGTATGTTTAATAATTGATATTATTTTAAAAATGTATTGTTAATTACATTTTATAATGTATAAGAATAAATAGAGCATTTGGTTAGTAACTTTCAATTTAAAAATAAAATCCACGTATATTGGATCAACTTTAGTGTGTATAGTTATAATAAACTATATATTCTGGATAAAAACTGTAGTTATGTTTTAGGAATGTATGTATGTAGTTAAAATTCAAATAATTTTCTTAAACTATTTTAAATTGATACATCAAATGATTTATGAATATAAAATAAGTATGTTTAATAATTGATATTATTTCAAAAATGTATTGTTACTTACATTTTATAATGTATAAGAATAAATAGAGCATTTGGTTAGTAACTTTCAATTTAAAAAAAAACTTGACGTATATTGGATCAACGTCTTTTGTTATAATAAACTATATATTCTGGATAAAAACTGTAATCGTCATATTTTACGTACACTTTTTTATTAATACTCACGGTAGTGTCCTTTTTTTTGTTACTAGGTATTTTTAAGCTGTAATTGACGGATGTTATTTCTGTGTATTGAACAAGAACTTTGCATATGATTAAAGCTAAACTTAATCAAAACTATTTTAGTATGAATCATAAATTAAATAATTTATTTATCTACCTCCATGAGAACCTGAGTAACGGTGAGCATATTGAGGATATGGTGAAAAACATGCACCCATACCAAATCTTGTTCGTCTAGTTCTTCGCCAATCAATATTATCACTTGCAATACATTCTGCATTGTGTGGTGATGTTGCATGGTATAGTGTCATTTCATTTACGAGACCTAATTTTGATAACTCTTCTTTGTGCAGTAAATACATACCCCAAAGTTGTGGATTATTTACTTTCTTAACCTCTGTGACCTAAAATTTAATTATACTGTTATCAATATTTCACTGTATAATGTGAAATATTTTTATTTGTTAGATTTTCATATTGTAACATTTTAATCACCACAGTAAGTCATAGATTCAATTATATTGCAGATGATTAAATAAATTAAAATCAAACAATACCTAAGTATATTGTATAATATAACATTTAGTGATGGCGTCTTTAAAAAAACATAGGTATGTGGTTGAATATAAATATATAAATGTGGTTGGATGAAACATATAAAAACATCAGGAGTTTTATGTGCTAAGAAAATTCAAGTAAGTTTGACAGGAGTGTTATGAGACTAACCATGTTTAATGGTTTGGAATGTTGGGCGATGACAGGAAAATAGAACATGAAAAGAGTGTTATGAAAATGAAAATGCTTAGGTGGATGACTTCACTAACAAGAGAAGATAGAATAAAAAATAAATATGTAAGAGGTAGTATTTAGTGTACCATCGATAGTGGATAAGTTGAGAAAGAATGGACTAAGATGGTTTAGGCATGTGATGAGGTAAGATGATGGTAGATGTAGAAGATTGAGACAAGTGGAGAAGTCTAAAACAAGGGTGGCCGACCCCAAATGGTTAGGAAGAAGGCAAAGGAGAAGAAAACATAATATTAGGTTGTATGTAATTAAATTTGAATAAACTACTTACAGAGAATAAACTAAAGATGTCTGGATGAGAAATTCTTATGTTTTCCATATCATATTCTTCAAGTAAATTTTGTGAATACATTCTTTCCAAAGGTGGAGCATAAAAAAAATCACTGAGTAACATACTAATAAAGTTAATATCATAAAAATATCTTTATACATAAATATGTTAAGTCTTATCAACTTTATAATTTTAAATTTGTATCAAAATAAAACATGTTTTAAACCTTAAAACGGTTAAAGTATGAACTAATACACCATAATATTAGTTGTTTTAAATCATTTAGTAGTTAATATTTATTTCATTAATATTATTATTACACTATGATAATTTTATAATATATTCAGGGTTACTTACACATTCAATTCCATTGTTATTGTTTATTGTTTTAACTTTTAACCAATATTTATACTTATTTTAAAATTATTAGAAAAATTAACAAGTCAAACAACTCCGGTTACAACCAAAGAGCTACTGATACTATGTAATTTGATTTTGTTTGTTCATTTATAATTCGAATGGTAATTATGTATAATCAAAGTCTTTGTTTTCCTTTGGCTATGTCAGCATTATTATTTCATTAGGAGGGGACATACTTTGTTTGCCTGCAGATAATTTCATGCTATTAATGTTCTTTTTTTCTGTTGTAATAATAAATTGTTCCAAGAAATATTATGTATCACCGAATTTTGATAATAACATTAGTAAAAAAATGGGAAAGTTCAAAGTATATATTACTTGATATTTATTAGTTTGAAGTTTACAAAAGGAAATCAAAATTTAGCAAATCTTGTTATTTAATTTGGTTTTAAAAAACAAAAAATTTATTATATATTATTAAATAATTTATAGGTGTTTGAGCATGTTTGTGATTTTTAAAAAAGTTTGAAAAGAAATACCTCTTGGTAAATATAGGTAACTTGTCAAAGTTACCTAATTATTTGATATTTATGTATAAAGTAGATTACCTAATACATATTACAAATAGTAAAAATTATAATTGCCTGTTCTCCCTACGTTTTATTGATTTGCGTCGTGGTTCAATGGAGATTATACAGTTTAAGAATCTTATAAGTTCGAATATTTTGTTTGATTCTTCCGTTCTGGTTAGTTGTATGGCTGTTAGAGGGAGCGGGAGTTTATTTTTACCTGTCAGCTTTGTGACTGATTTGATAGGATATTTTAGGTTTTCGAGTTCATTAAAGATTTCCGATTCGGTGATTGACATTGGTAGGTTTCGTATTACGGCAGAGATGTCCTTTTCGCTTTTAAGTCTATATGTAAAGTATTCGTATTTTTTTTCTTCGAAAAATTTTGTGATCGTTCGAAAGTCGACGACTGTCTCAACGTTGATTTTTATTTTGTTGTTTTTATTTGTTGCTGTGAAATTATTATGAAGTAATGGCGAGATTTCCTCTCGGAGTTTTATGTAATCTGAAATGTTTATTACAAACACCGGTGGTATTTTTTCGTTGGTATTGATTTGCGTATTTTCTGTTTCCATTTGTTGTTGTGGATTATTAGTACTAGTTAGAATTTCTTCGGTTTGGGAGCTTATTAAAGGCTCGTAGCGATTTGGCGTGGTGAAAAATATGTTTTCGGCTGGTTTGTTTTTGTTTTTGTTTTTAGCAGTTTTAATAGGTGATCTGAATTCATTGTCGGAGTTTGGGGAAGGTGGTGATGTTTCTTCACTTTCGGTGGTTATTCTATTTTTGTTGATGATGAGAGGTGGGACCTTTCGTTCCGATGATATTTTATTTTTATGAGTTGGCGTGGTTGTAGACGTATTCATTATGACTGTACGTAGTTTGTTGGACTTCGTATTAGTCTGATGGGCTTATCGCCCGTGCGCGGTGGATTTTTTCTCTATGCGGTGTGTTGTGTTGGGAAATTGCTCTTTGGACTTTATATTATAAAAATGTTTATACATTACCAGAAACGGCGTCACGGACGCTGCTATAATTACTGCTATCGAGAGCTATGAAATACGGTGCGCGGAATTAGCGTGTGGACTCTACGGTGTCCAGGCGCGTACTAGAGAACCAAATATGGTACTCATGGCAGTCAACTTGTTAAAGAATTAATGCCATAATATGAAAACAAAATTGTAATAAAAACAAATTATATTAATACATAGTTTTTTATGTGTTGAATGCACCAACCTATTTTAGTTTTTTTTTTTAATATTTGTGGATTATTGTGGTGTTGTTATTTAGGTGAACAGTGCCGTTCCAGCCGCTGCGGAAATACTGAAAAAGCTTAATGTTTATGACCCTAAAAGATTGTTTGGCGTGACCACGCTTGATATTGTCCGGTCAAACAGATTTATTGCCGAACTGAAAGTGAGTAGTATCTACTTGTTAACAAACTACTTGGAATTATTTTTAAATTGATCCTGTTTTTAGGGTTTGAACGCTACCGATGTCAATGTTCCTGTTATTGGTGGCCATTCTGGACCAACAATAATTCCACTGATTTCTCAATGTACACCTAAAGTGACCTTTGACCAAGACGTTCTTGTAAAGCTTACAAAACGTATTCAAGTAATAAGACAGTTCTATTTTATTAAGATTATTTGACTTGGAACACTTGTTAAACTTGTTTAACTTGTTCAACTTTACTAATGTGGAAATATACATTTTTATAGGAAGCTGGTACCGAAGTTGTTCAAGCTAAAGCTGGAGCCGGTTCGGCCACTTTGTCAATGGCATTTGCCGGTGCCAAATTTACCGATTCAATGTGCAGAGCAGTTCTTGGAGAACCAAATGTTGTAGAATGCTCATACGTTGAATCAACAGTGACCGAATCACCATTTTTCAGCACTCCGGTTCTCATTGGGGTAATTTATTGGTTATAACTTTTTAATAAATCTTTAAAAGTATTTTTAATGAATTTTGTATTACAATTTTAAGACAATACTTGTGTTCATAAAATATTTGTTATAAATATTCTAATGTCATTACTAGAGTCTTACGTACTACTGTTTTTATTGTTTTCTAGAAAAACGGAATCGAAAAGAACTTTGGCATGGGAAACCTGTCCGACTTTGAAAAAGAACTATTAAAGGCAGCGCTTCCGGAACTGGCTTCAAACATCAAGAAGGGAGCGGACTTTGGAAAGAACTACAAATAAACATTTTTACCAACATAAAATCACTATCCCATTCATTGTATCATTTCGCCATGTACTACTACTTAAAATAATAAAATATTAGTATTTAAATTCAGACCCGCTCTTTTCCCGCCATTTTCATTTTTTTTTTTTTTTTTTTTAAGAAACATTAACAGTATTTGATTTTTACTTCACGTTTTCTGTAAGAGTTATGAAATCAAATTTTAATCAGTAATTATGACGTGTGAATATTGTTATTTAGTTATAAATTAATTTTGTATCGGTCAAAGTATGACGCATATAATATAAAAATAACAATTAGGTGTGCTGCAAGAAATCAATAGTGTTTGATATTCTTAGACAATAGTAACATTGCTTTGAAACGTTCTTAAGTGTTGTAATGTTTTTTATGTTTTATTTAGTAGTACGTACACAACTAGTAATATAAATGAAGAACATTATCTATCATGCTTGTACTTACTTTTTTGTGTTTCTTTTACCAAATTACTGATTTTTCTGATCATTTTGTAATTTATATATTATCCTGTTCACTTATATTGATTTTATTGTTAATTTGTAAAAACAAAGTGTCAAACTGTTCAACAAAGAACATCCAAAGATGAATATGCAATGTCTCTGTGAAGTATTTATATGGTGATATTGACAAAAATACATTTGAACAGCATTGATGAGGTTAACATTCCATTGTAATGTTTCTATTATATTGAACATTTTTAAATTAATATTTTGGTCCTCATAGAGACAAATTATTCAATAATGACTTTGAAGAAACCTAGTTGGCCGTGATAATAATTAAAATAAACTGCTTACAACCAGCAGAAGTTAGTGTAAGAAATAAAACATCATCCTTCTTGGACAAAATTATTAGACATTGTAAACTATGATGTTTGTTATTTAAATCTTCTGTTGTTTGGTTAAAGACAAATAGACAAAAACTAGCAATACGAAATATTTAAAGAAGGAATTTTTTTTATTAAGTTTGTATTTAATTTTGGAACAGTAATTTATCAATAAAAAAAGGTAAAAATTGTACTGATTATTTGCGCCTGTTAAATGTGTTATTGTATGCTGATGAATTGTTGAATTAAAATTGTCGTTAGTTGCACTTAACACTTTTTTCCAGGCTGAATATTAAAAAGTTACTTATAACTTAATTTTTTAATTTTTAATTTTCAACTAAACGGATTACTTAAATTAAAAGATTAATTTTTGAACTGTTTCAATTCAAGTTAATTTGGATTCCTTTATCACAGCCTGATGATACAGAACAAGAAATATCATGGCAGTTTAATAAATATTTACATAAAATATTGATTTATTATTGCGTACAACAAATTAATTAAAAATAATGCGAGTTAAATTTTGAATAAATCTTTACCGGACTATAAATGGTTTGGTTGATTTAAATTAAAAATAATCATTAACTTGCTCAGTCCTATTTATTATTATTATTATTATTATTATTATTATGCTTTATTTTATTGTTGCAAAGAATTATTATTAAATAAATATATACTTTTCTAAACATTGTACTACAGTTTGTCCATATTGACAATGATGAATGGACAAAATACAAGGATGGAAAAAACATCAAATAATAACAATCATAAAAATACACAAACACACAACTCTTAAGAGCAGAAGGATTTATTTAAAAAAAAAAATCATAATCGAATACTTGGTTTCAAAATTGAGAAATAATACAATTCAACATTTAGGTATTGCTAATATTTCTAACCATTTACCTAAAAAAATATATAATTTTATTTTGTATTTATATCATACATAACACAAAAACTTGTTACTGTTGTATCTTATATTATCATGGTGTCAACAATACTGCATTTGTTATAAATTATAACAATACTGTATTTGTTATAAATTATAAGAGACAAAAAAAATACATAATTTTCTTTGCAATAACAGGAACAAGTTTTTAAATTAACTATTGATGTAAACTCAGTCGATTTTTGACATTGGCAAGAATTGTATACTCTTGAATAATTAATGATACAAAATTAATTATTAAATCAATAATACTCATAGTAATTTAAACTGTTAAGAGCTATACTCTTTGAATACGTTTCCGGCTATCACAAGTTTTTGTATTTCAGACGTTCCTTCATAGATCTCTGTAATTCTAGCGTCACGATAATGCCGTTCGGCAGGCATGTCTGAAACATAACCCATACCACCCAGCACTTGAATGCACTGATGTGAGTTGAACGTAGCCGCCTCGGACGCTGCTAGCTTGGCCATAGCTGCTTCCTAAAAAGCCAACAAATTTGATAAAGCCCACAAACTAGGAACAAAATACGATACAATTACCTTGGTAAACGGCTTGTGTTCATCTTTTAAAACAGCAGCTCTCCACGTCAATAACCTTGCACTTTCTACACGCAACGACATATCCGCAATTTTATTCTACAAACAATAAACAAACTTTTTAACAAATAATAATAATTAACATATCTATCTTAAATGGTACAGTTACTAGCTTGACTAAGGTGTCAAATGCAATTGATTCCAACTAAGGTTTGTAGTCAAAACAAGCTTATAAATACCAAAATATTACCTGAATGCTTTGTAGTTTAGATATTGGCGCTCCAAATGCTATTCTTTTGGTGGCATATTCTACAGCAACATCCAGAGAAGCTTGAGCTATTCCTAATGCTTGTGAAGCGATTCCAATACGACCAGCATCTAAACAAACAAACAATTTATCACAAAAATTTAAAAACCTTGTTCACATTTAAATTTTAAATGAGTTATGCTAACCCAAGGTCATCATAGCAATCTTAAAACCTAAACCAGGTTCTCCCAAAAGATTTTCTTCTGGAATTGAACAGTCCTCAAATATCAGATTGCTTGTAGACGAACCTCGAATTCCCAGTTTATCTTCTTTTTTTCCTAACGAAAATCCTGCAACAAAATTTAAATGGAAATGAAGTTTTAATATCAACAACTTTCTTAATTATTTGATCCTTACCAGAATATTCTCTTTTAACTAAAAATGCACTGATTCCTTTGTGTTTTTTTGCTTTGTCAGTAGTAGCAAATACAACTGATGCTTTTGCTTCGTGGGCATTTGTAATCCATGATTTAGTACCATTTAAAACCCAAAATGAGCCATTTTTATTTGCCATGGTAGAAGCTGCACCAGCATCACTCCCATTACCTAAAATGCAACTACGCAATTCAGTATTTGTACAAATAAACATTTATTTTGTATAGATCTACATGACATGAACAAACTTTAAAAACTTTTGTACAAAAATTACAAAATAATCTAATAACTGTAGAGTAAAATGTTTATTCTTTTTGATTTCTAAAACAAATTTACAGAAATGTTTAACAAATAATATTGTATGAAGACATCGGATTCAAATTATATTAGAACTAAAATATATGTATACAACAAATGTTATTAATTGAAAGTACACAAAAAAGGGTGATAAAATCTTTTTTTTTTTCAAAGCCTACTGTATGCAATTTGATATTTCTATAAAATAAACTATGTAAGAAACAACCCAAAAAACATGCAACAACAAAAAATGCAATTTTTTAAAAGTTTTTCCACTAATAACAATCCCAACATTTACATAATAAAAAATTATAATAATAATCATTACTTATTATTAATTTATTTAGTTCTAATGTGTTAAGCTCATGACCTCTAATACAATCCGAATAATCAATCATACGTTTATGCTGTTCCCTATTTAAACCAATCAATTATTTTACAAAGATAAAAACTTAATTGAGCAATTAAATATCAATTTAAAAAAAACATATTAAGTGTATGGTTATCTTATTTTTTGTAACAAATATGTGTTTATTTAAATTAATTTGAGATCACACTAATCATTTAATCATTTACCTACAAAAGTCAGTGATAACATGTAAACATTGAATCTGTGGCATCAGTTAAACAATATGTATATTTTTACCAGGTTCGCTGAGTCCAAAACATCCAATTTTTTCACCAGTTGTAAAGGGCTTGATAAACTCTTCTTTTTGTTTTTCATTGCCAAATTTATAAATGGGACCAAGATACAAAGAATTATTTACGCTCATAATCACTCCAGCTGATGCACAACCTCTAAAACAAAAACATATGTAATGCAACAATAATGAAAATAGCCACATTTTTCTTATAGCCTTTAATAGTACCTAGAAATTTCTTCCATTGCAATAGAATAAGCCAAATAGTCAAGACCAGTGCCACCTAATGATTCTGGGATATCAATTGCCATCAAACCCAATTGACCCATTTCTTTAATCTGAAATCGATTCAAAATGTTACACTAAAGCATATTATAAATTTCAAGCATGATAGGGAGATCCTTTCTTCTGTGTGCAGGGCTTCTGCACCCCTGATATTTTTTAAGTCTTGTAAAAAAATTTGTAGTTTTTCTACTTTTAGTATAGTATGTTTTTTTCTACTAATGGTAAAATTTAAAATAACTAGTAATAATTGTACCACTATAATTTATAATACATATAAATGTAATTATTTGTATGGTATCTGGATATAAGTCTTTTTGACCCCTAAAAATTTGAAGAAAATCCCTACGCAAGGGCGTATTTGCACCCTTTTTAGGGGGGGGGGGGGGGCAAATGCATATATTTGTACAGAATATTGAATATTTGAGTCTAGTTCTTCTTTTAATTTTTATTTCCAATGTAAATTTTACGATCTAGAGAGGGGCAATCGCTTCCATCGCCCCCTAAAATATGCCCCTGTCTCTACGGCTTAGATTAACATAACATTTTTTTAGTGCCCATTCGAAAAACATATCTGCGCGCAATTCTGATACTATTTCAACAATGCTGAAAACACCACCACCTTCTCCCACTCCCTCTAAATAAACATTAAAACTAACAGCTAAAGCGTTTGTATAATCACAATTCATAAATATTGAACACAACAAAACAAAGAAAGTTTGAACAGTAAATTATTAATGAAAACACAATGTTGAAATAACAGGAAGTTGGTTTGTGAATTAAAATCAAAATTAAATCAAAGACCCTTGCCCTAAGCCATAAATATGATAACTTTAAATGACCAAATTTTTTTTTAAAACCAAAATATTTTATGATTTGAACATCATTATTTTAAGTTATATAACCTTTGATTTTAGTCAGGTAAACACATTTTTACATTAGTACAATGGAACACATACATTGGAGATTCATATTTCTAATAAACGGAAATAGCAATAGTAGTTTAAAAAATACAAGATAAGGTTCCCCAAACAAATTATGTTTTGGGATGACTAAGAATGACTTATGTTTATGAGTATTATAGCCTACATTAATTACGCAATATTACTATCTATCAAATGACAAGTGTCAAAATGTCAGTCATGTAATTTTTTTTCAGCACAAACATAAATTGGCGCTCATTGTACAAAATGTAACAAACAAAGAACTGGATAAAAAATACATAGAGATTGATAGACAGAATAAATTGTAAAAGCGATTTCACTGTGTATGCCAAGTAGGAACCTATAACCAGTGTGTAGTGAGGTGTTTTGTTGGGATTGGGATTTATTACAGCACAGTATCTGTGTATGTTAAATTTTTTTCCACACACAATAAAACCTATCGAAAGATCTTTGCATATAAGCGGGCAGAATTGCTAAGTCCGGGAGAGTCGGTTCGGCTCATGGAAGGGCCATTAGAAAAAATCAAACCATGATATAAGCGTATGGTTGACATAACAGTTCTAGGTTTTTACAGACCTGCCCTCAACTGTTATAAAACATTTAAAGGCCTCCAAGCGTACTGTCTTCAAAAAACCAAAAAACAAAACATTTTGCTTGTTGTCACGTTTTGAAGGATGTTAAGGTCGCATATTTTTACACTTGTGTAACAGCACATCATTTGTTATTGTGTATCTTTAAAAACATTCTCCAAACATTTCGGAGGGGAGGTTTGAACCCTAAACCACCCGCTCGCACAATTCTGCACAATCAACAAACCTGTTTCTCGGGAAACAAGTGTTCCCTGTCCACCTGTGCCGCGATTGGTTTCAGCTCTCCTTCGGCAAAATCCCTGCACGTCTTGTACAACATCTGATGCGTCTCCGACAATGACGAAAGGGACGATATGGACCTTATAGTGAAGCCAGTCAGAGCGCGCTTCATTCCTGTATTTGGCCCGACAATTATAACATTAATAATTAGATATTATTACTATTTATTAGAATTTATTTATTAGAATAACATTATGTTGTCTTAACATTTAACCTCAGCTCGAAAAACGTAGACAGGCTTTGTGCTAAGAAAACTTTTGAATTACACAAATGCCCGATAAAGCTTATGGCAGGTAAAATTTAGGAAGGTAGGAAGAGTTCCAAGTCCCCTTGTTTTCAAAAATTTTACTCTGAATTCTTGTCTGACAATGGTCAAACAGTAACAGGGACGTAAATAAATAATCGTCTATACTTACAGGGAAAAAACGAAAAACCAAAACAACTTACCCGTTTTTGTCAGACAGGTGGATAGTTTCAAGCTGGACATCGTGAAAACGTTTTACGCTGACAAAAATCGAGACGAGCAACTAAATTCTAACGAAAAACAAATAAGTAGGTACGTACCTAGGATAGAAAAATAAATAATAGCGTTCGACGACGGACGAGCAAAGCGTAAAAAGTGCGAGCGATCGGACGGAATTCGATGAACTAGTTTTACATTTTGAATAACATTTGAAGTTTGAACGACAATAACACAGTAAAACTACTAATTATAGTAGAACTACCTACTATAGGTATACTTTTATAATGCAACTGTGGTCTGTGCGTACTCTGTTTGGGGGACAGAAAAAAAAAACTTGAAAATCGCAACTGCGCTCTAGCAGCGACGAGCGGTGTTACGCCGTTACGGACCATTTTTATTTTAAATTTTATGCCAGTATCTTTATGGCCTTAACCCAGCTTCTACTTTCTATAATATATTGCATAACTTTAATGTACCAAAGAGTGGTTAACTTTAGGGTACTTATCAATTTTTTTTCCAATAATTTTTAAAGTACAGATAATTAAGAAAAATATTTCAAATAAAATACCTACCACTTGAACAAAACTTTCCATTTTTTTTTTTTTTTTTTTTTTTTTTTTTTTTTTTTAAATAAAATTTTTTTTTTTTTTTTTTTTTTTTTTTTTTTTTTTTAAGATCTAAAGACAACATTGGTTAAGAATACATGTATACTTAATCAATACGTATACTCATACTATAAATATAATTGTAAAAACAAGCTCACACTTAATCTATTAAATTTTTGAATTTTTAATCTTTTTTTTTTTGGTTTACATTTTTACAATATACCTATAATAATATACAATCCATGCCCTAGGACACAATAAGTATACGTGATAAACATGTTTAAAATTAGAGGTTATCACAGCAAAAGGAAAAAGTATTGGACTAGAAAGCCTAGGCTCTTATAGATTAGACTATTTGGACCATAGACATAATATATTATGGCTATGATTTGGACTGTACATTCTGTACATTTTTGACATGAAATTTTATAGTTTTGTCAGAACATGGACAAAATAATAAAATTATTTATATTTAGGTATGATAATCATAAGAAAACAAAATGTTGTTTTGTCACGATAATAATAACTTTTATAATGTCTGTGTCAGTGTCAGAACCACGATTAAAGATTTTAAATTTTTGGTCAGAATATAATTGAATTAACCGCCTATAATAACTTAACCAAGGAGAGTGTAAAACTATAGATACTTTACTTTTCTTGTTCTTTTAACAATAGGTATTAACCACGGCTATTGATCACAGATTTCTATGTAGAAAATATCTGTGCTGTAGATCCACAGAATAGATTCTATATCTATTCATCTATAGCCGTGGTCGTAACCCCGGGTTCTTTATCAATTTTATCAATTTTAACTCGTTGCTTGACCTTATCAGCAGCTTGGCGGGCGCGTTGCCGCGGTCCGCGACAGGCGACTATCTCCAAACGTTTTTCGCCCGAGGTTCGGTTCTGGAATTTCGTTTTGCACAAATTGTCAATTTGTTCACACTCTCGTTCGGAGCTATTGGTGAAACGTGTGTTCAGTGTTGTGGACGTTGTGAATTTAGCGATGTAAACGACTTGGATCTTTCCGATCAACAACTCCGTAAAACCCCTACGGCCCCGCACGCGGTCCTTGGTTCGATATTGTGCGACACGTTGAGCTCTGTCCGTAACTGTCGGCACTCGTCTCCGCGATGGATACGCCTCCTATGCCGATCCTCGTAGACCCGGAGTTTGATATAGAGCCCGCGGACTCCGAAATGTATAGAATGCTGCATGTTGCGCCGTTCCGTCAATACACTAGGGAATACGTACAGATACATAGTATGTTTAGGATCAACGTTGACGACGACGAAGCATCGGTAAACATCAAGGAACTATCAATTTGCCCTATCGAATTTCAATCGGTCAACATGGACGACAATCGGTAATGTCACAGATATTACGTTTTAATTTTTATCGTGTCAAAGGTATGTACCGCTCGTACTTGATTGCCTTCTCAATTCTTGGCCGACGGTTAAGACACTCACCTTTATTTTCCATGGATCGCGTCGTTTCAACAATAATATAATTTGAAAACAATTTGCAGCTCGGTGATTCTTATTGTAAAATGAGAAAAGTGTGAGATGGGCGCGACAGTGCTTTATTGTATGGGGTTAAATATCAAGTTCAAAATTGATATTTAATAATATGTCTGGTATGGATAGAGTTCAATCTGTTCCGGTTTGGTTTTGCTTAATTAATGTTTTCAGTTCTTTTTTTAATAAAATAAGAGTACAAAATTTAACTTGATATTCAGATTTCAGCGTTTTATGTATCAAAAAATCTTAAATTCATTCTCTTAGTACCATTCAACTCTAGATCAAAAAACTCTACCTCATGTCTTTAAAAACATAAACAAATTGTGTAGTATTGTTAAATCAATGTTGTGTACTACTTACTCACCTGTTACAAAATTATTATTAATTGAAGCACTATTCAAAATAATTCTAATGTTTTATTGTTTATGAGTAATGACTAATGGACAACCTTGCAAGGTTATAACAAATTACTTTTTAGTTGAAATTTTAAAAAATTATTATTTTCATTAGGGTTTCGTCAACACTTGTTATTAAAATTTATTATATATGCTTGGGACAATGGTACATTCTAAATTTTTTTTGTCTTTGTAATTTCATTTCATTTTTTGAACACCCCCTTTACTTCTTTTGAATTTCTATTTAGATTTAAATATGCATAATGTTTCTTCATGTTTTTTTAGAAATTCATTTGAGAACAATAAGTCTCTAAAAAGAACTGCTTTAACATCTAAAAATGTTGTTGTCATACGGAAAAATGAACTTGCAAATAATTTAAAACTGTAAGTACCTATATTGACTATGTTTATGTATTTTTTTACCACTTTTACAATAATGAACATTGTAATAAAATCTATGCTATCATCGAATGAATACAGTTGAAAACTAAACGTTTATTCAAATTTCAGTAACAATGATACTACAGATATAATGCTGGTTGTAGATAACCAGAAAATAAATGCCCACAAGTATGTTTTGTCCTTGAATAGCGAATATTTTGACAGGATGTTTACCAGTTGTTTTAAAGAGCGGGACCAAGATAAAATTGAAATTAATATTACTGGTGTCAGTTATGAAACTTTGAAAACACTGATTGATTTTTTTTACAATTCAAAATTAACCATTAAAGAACATAATGTTCAGGTAATTATTATTTTTACTCATGAACTACTAAGTTAATATTAACATACTAAACGCACATGTGCCAAACAATTTTCACAAAATAAATGTGAAAACAAATTATCTACCTATAATTACATAGTTATTGAATGTGACAAATAATGTGATGTACATTGTTTGGGCGCCCTATCATTTTTCTTCCATCAAATTTTGAACTCACAAATCCTAAAGAATGTAACACCTTTTGACATAACTTTTTTAATCGTATTACTCTTGAAAAGATGGCGTTAGAAACAAAGATTTATAATGATAACAAAATTTACTTTTAGAAAATAACATGTAGATTATTTATCCTAATATTAATATGTAAAAATAAATATATGTGCAAGTGTGTACCAGGTGTCCAATACGTTTGGAACCATAAATCTGCAAAAATGATAAAATAATAAAAACGTTAAGTTGTTAAGTGAATAAAATATTAAATCTAATTTATTATTATTTACCTACGTCTCACTGTATTGTTATACTAAATTTCTGTTTATTGAACCCTTAATATTAGTTATTTTTCTTATTATTTGTATTTTTCTTATTTATTTAATGTTTTAAGTGCTTGTGTTAAGTCCTAGGTATCTACTATCTATTTTAAATTATAATTTCATAGCCCTTTTTAATTTCTAAGTAGTTAAATTGTTTGATACTGTTTTATAAAAATGAGAATATGTTTAAATAAGCAATATATAATTTTAAAAAGTTATAATGCCTAGAGTATTTGCATTTGTGAGTTTTCATTTATTGAATGTTGTTTATTATATAATACTTATTATCTAAATGAATTTATTTTGTTAATTAATATTTTTTTATTCATTTTTATTTTTATTTCATTGTAACTTGATGAACAACAATCAAAACTATTTGTTACAGAATAATATTCAAATACCCTGGTCATTATAACTTGTTAAAATATATATTGCCCATTCAAAAATATTCTTATTTTTTAAATTTGTAATAATAAATATTAAATAATGCAATTTAACTCAACTACCTGAATTTTAATTTTAGGATCTGTTGATTGGGTCAAATATACTTTTACTGGAAGATGTGAAAGAAGCATGTGTGGATTATTTAAAAACAATGATTGATGTAGAAAACTGCATTACTATGAAAGATTTTGCTGATTCTTTAAGCTTACATGAGCTCTATTCACTGTGTTTAAATTTTATAGTACACAATTTCAGGTAACTTACATACGTTTTAAAAATTATTAAATTTTTTACATCTTTTTATCAACATTTGAAAAAGGATTATCGATTCTTGAAACTAATGGTGTAGATGAATTTAATTATTGCTTTATTAAATAAATTACTAGTATTATACTAATTAAATGACAATTAAGGAGTGTATTTATGTGGTATTAAAAAAAAGTATTTTTTCTTTTTATTGAATTTTATTTCATTTTTATTTTTTTATTATTGACGTGATAATTTTATCAATAGCTGACATATATGCATATATAATTTATAATAGAAATTTAAATTAAAAAAAAAAAATTAATTGGTTAATTATAGAAGTATATTATTTTAAATATACAACTGCGCTTAATCTATTTCTTTAAAATATTTTATTAATTTCTAATAAAAATCATTAAATTTAAAATTTTATGCTGTAATTTAGTTTTAGAATATAAACTATCCGTAATTATTATTTTTAGACTTGTAGCTGACACTGAAATGTTTATGACAATTAGTTATGATGAAATTCTGTTGCTAATCAAGGATGACAATTTATATGCTAAAGAAGATATGGTAAAATTTTTAGTTTTGTTAAATTTTTTAAACATTAGCCACTACACACATTTGAATTTAGGAATTTGCATGCACTCTGATAGTTATTGCTCACTCTCATTTATTACATGTTTAGATTATGTCAGTTTAGAGGCTTTACTTTAACTCTGAGGTTTTATGAAAATTGGTTTTTTATGTATTAATATACCTGCATTGATAAACAAATTAGTTAGTTTTACACATTCTAACAATGTGTTCATCCAAAGTAGAACCATCACAATACCCAAAAAAGGAAATGCTACGGAATGCTCAAATTATAGAACAATTGCTCTGCTCTCACACGCCTCCAAATTCTCCTAAATATTGTTAAAAACTGATTGAAAAGAAGAATAGACGCTCATTTACACGAAGACCAATTTGGATTCAGAAGTCAAAGAGGCACCAAAGAAGCAATCTTAGCATTGAGACAGATTTTAGAAAGAAGAATAGACGTGAATGAAAACACTTACCTGGCCTTTGTTGACCTTGAAAAGGCCTTTGACAAGGTGAATTGGAGTATCCTATTTGAAACATTAAGAAATGCGGGCATTGATTGGTAAGACAGTAGATTTATTCTTAATTTGTACAAATCTCAATCTACTATAATAGATGTCAACGGTTGTAAAAAAGAAGTGAATATTAGATAGGGTGTTTGCCAAGGATGCCCCTTGTCTCTTATTCTGTTCAATCTGTTAATTGAAGTAGCAATAAACGAAGTAAAAGAAAATACTCTAGGCGTAATTATAAATGGTCAGCAAATCCACTCCATCCATTTTGCAGATGACATAGCCCTGCTTGCAAACTCCGAAGAAGACATGAACCAGATGCTTAACTACCTAGACTCAACCCTGAACAAATTCAAACTAAAGATTAACGCCAAGAAAACTAAAGCAATGGTAGTAAGTAAAAAGCATGATCAAAGCATGACAGCCAACATCAAACTAAAAAACGATAGAATAGAACAAGTACAAGTATTCTGTTATCTGGGAAGCTTGATCACTCAAGAAAATAAATCCAAAAAGGAAATAAGAAGAAGGATTGCCTTAGCCAAACAAGCTTTTGAGAAGAAAAAGGCCCTCCTAACTAATAAAAACTATTAGAACAAAAAAAAAATTTATTAGAACGTACATCTGGAGTTTACTGTTGTATGGATGTGAGACATGGACAATTGGGAAGTATGAAAGAGATAGACTTGAAGCAATGGAAATGTGGTTATGGCGAAGAATGACAAGAACAAGATGGATAGAGAGGAAAAGAAATGAGACAATACTAGAAGAAATAGGTGAAACAAGAAGCATGTGGACATCAATAATGAAGAGAAAAGTTAAACTAGTGGGACATCTGCTGAGACACAATGACCTCATCACCAACATTTTTGAAGGAAAAATAGCAGGCAAACGATCACGAGGACGTCCAAGAAAATCTTACTTTGAAGACCTGAATCATCTCATAGGCTGCTCCTCCTACCAACAACTGAAGAGAATGGCATGGGACAGACAAGAATAGTTACACCGACAAGGCGCTGCCTTTAAAAGCTGATAATGAACAATGTGTGCAAATATCAAATAATTTGTTGCCCTTTTGGAAAATTTTGTTTTTTAGATTTTGGATCACAACTAAAAAATTAACTACCAATACTATGTGTATGAAATTGATTATAATTTATTTGTGTTTTCAATTTTGCATAGAGATTATTTGTAAATATCAGATTGATTCTACTACTAATAAAAAAAAAAAAAGTTTTAATATCAAACTAAATTTATTATTTAATATATTGTTTGTTACGCATAGAATCTGAAAATGATAAACTCAATTATTATCAATTAGTTTTAAATAAATCACATAATTTTTTTAGGTGTATGATGTGGTTATGAAGTGGATAAAACATGATCCAAAAACTAGGTCCAAGTATAATACAGAGTTAGTATGGTATGTTCGATTACCATTAGTTTTAAATACTTATCAAGGTATAGTCAACGTGATTTATGAGTTCCAAGGTGCTAAAATGAATGATCTTAATTCTTTCCGTACGGAACATCGAAAACCATTTAGGAAGGTTTGTGATATTTATGTAATTTACTTTTTTATATTTTAGATAAATAGAAATGAATTAAGTACAGAACTTATTACCTAATTATTTAATCCATCCAGTAAAGTAACTAATTAATAATTAGTTTTGACTTATAGTCTCACTGAGTTTAACATTGTATTTACTATTAAAATCACTGTAAAAACTGTCCTATTTAAGAAATAATTTTAATTTACTGAATTGTATGTGTAATTACTAATTACCTACCCCCATAAAATGGCGATATACAGTCAATAACCACTTCAATTTGTATAACTTGAATCAAAATTTTAAAAATTACTTGACTATTATTTATGTGTGGTTATAAGTATCCTTCAGTCTTCAAGTTCCCCCAAAAAAAATCATTAAATAACTTAAATATCAATGATGAGTTTAACTTAACAATTTTTTCACAATTTGTATTCCTATTTTCCTAACAATTTTAATTTAAAAAATCTTAGTGCTTAACTGGTTATCAAATTATGTTGATTTAATAAAAATAGTGTGCACAAATAAATGTAGTATTACATTTAAATGCTGTATCAGCTTTTAATATTTATTTTTCTTTACAGGGCATATTATTGCTAAGTCATTCCCCTGATAATTCGTCTCCAGAATGGTTTGATGCCTCTACGGACCAATGGCAACATTGTATCTGTGAAAACTGTCAATGTAAAAGTTATAAAACCGTCTTAGCTCCTCCGCATTATTTATGTACATGCACTTTACTGGATGATGGTCGTTTAATTGCTATTGGAGGTTCTGGTAACGGAAATGCAGTACCTTGGGTCTGTTATTTTGATACAAAACTAAAGAGTTGGCTTCCTTTACCTAAAATGATGTACCAACGTATTAAGCCGTATGTTGTGCAAATTGGGTCGGAAATTTATGTGGTATTTAATATTTGTATTTTTTTACTCATTTTATATATTGCATGCTTCTTGTTTTATTACATTTTACTTCCATTTAATAGTGTATTCAAAGATACAAAAATATGCATATCAATTATTGAAATTGTTGCTTACATGGTATTATCAATTTGGATCTGAAGCTAAGCAAAAAAATCTATTGAGTTTAAGTAGATATTTTAATTTTCTATTACCCACCAGAAAGTTCTTAATTTGCTATCAAAGTAGAAAAAAATGGAAAATATTTTGTCCTGATTGAACTTAATAATTTTGTTTTTATAACTTTTAATTGTATTCACAATTTTACAATAAAATGTGACATTTTTCCATTTAAAATAATTTCTATAAAAAATGATAAAACAACATGAAATTATCCAATATTAAAAATTAAAATAAAAGTGTTTATAAATTTAAATTTACTTATCAAATGTTTGAACTATTATTTTGAGTGTTAGTGATTATTGCAGAGATGAGATAGTTATGTTTTTAAAACTGACAAAATATGTATGAATATATGGATAAAAATATCGCAAAATATAGACAATTTATGGATTAATAAATTTTTTGAATGTCCATGTATTGCTTTTTGACACGATACAGTTTTTTTTTATATATAAATACATGCAACGTGAAAGTCACAATGAAAATTATACAACTATGGCATTAAAACATTGTTGCGGTATATTATTGCATGTATTTTCAAATTTTTTAAAGTGAATTGATGCCGTCTGTCACTAAGTATATGTTTGTAAGACAAAAATGTAAGTTCGACGTCGCAAGATGTTACTGGAGCATTAGCATATGCATTCAATTCATTTGGCTATAATTTTTTAATCAAAGCACACTCTGCATTCATGTCAGTCTCATTGTCATGAATTAAATTTGATATATTCTTGAGAATGCTGAGGCCTTCATTTTTTTGTAACAAGTCCTGAAACTTTCGATTTACTGTATCATGAATGGCATTATCAAATCGATTGCATATTTCCGAGAATGGTTGAAGTGCATCAAAACAATGAAACGCCTTGGCCAATTCCTTTTTGATGTCTGATGATGCCAACTGCTCTTGCACTGCCCGAATAGATAAGGCATCATCAACATCGGAGGAACTGATAGTTGATCTAATTGAATCAAAGTAATTGGCATTGTAGATCGCGGCGTCAATCCATGTACCCCATTGAGTTGTGCAATTGGCTGAGGAGGAGTGGTATACCTGGATATAATTACGCAAACTTTTTTTGATGAAGTGGCGCCTGGCAATTGTAAATAAAAATGTAGAAATCAACTATGATTTTAGACTTATGAATTTCAATTAGAAATTTTTTGGATTTACTTTAGAAAAAGTAGATTTAACAGCCAAAATAAGAGAATTGACATTTGTGTACTTGGCACAAATCATTACGGCTACTCGATGTAAACCATGGGCCAGGCATGTTAAATGAAACATTTTTGGTAGCAAGACTGTCAGTTTTTTCATAGCTTTAACTATATAAAGTGCTGCATCTGTCACTATCAACAAAACTCTATCATACTGTATTCCTGTAAGTGAAGCACACATTATCTGGCATGCGCCCATTAGTAATACACGCATAAAAAAAAGTACCTTTCGGCAAAAGCAAATTCAGACAATCATTTAAAAACTTTGTAAAAGTGCTGCTGTTCACTTCTTCTAATATTTGCATTTCAAACAAATAGCTGCGACTTATTTCCTCATCTGTACCCAAAATACCAAACACGAAATTTACTACAATATATTGTTCTGAATCGTAGATTTGTGAAACATAATTTTTACAAAGTGTTGATTGCGACAGGGCTTTGTATGGAGTAAATTCAAAAATAAACTTCCGTACAGATGTATAGTCAATTTTATGCAGAGGTATATTGGCATTCAAGAAAGTTTGTGTCAAACACACGTTGAAATTATTTAACTTTAGTCCAGGTGCAGATGGTGACTGGCATTGTGTGAACAAAGCTTAATTTGGTGTTTGCACCGCTTGTCTTTGAGTTATAGCATTGATATGCTTTTGCGTTCCAATGTGTTGTTTTACTTGAAATAATTGTTGTGCATTAACTGTGGTTTTACACGCTACATAATACAGTACTGCCCTTTCAGATCAAAAAATTCCCGGGTATTCTTGACTCATTTGTTTCAAAAATTCATGCACACTTTCTTTTGCCGTTTTTGGTATTTTGCACTTCTGATAAAAAAACTAAATTCATTTCCAAACGTCTATTTACAACTGACAGAAAATAAAACAAACAAATTGTTTTGATTTGTATTACCATAGTAACTGAAATATATATAAATATTCGATTAAGCGCTGTGAAATAAACAGTAAACTTTTGAATAAGTTACTATAACATGGCAATAAAACTTTTAATTAAAATTATATTTCTGCCTCTGCACTTGCACGTTTGCAGAAAAAAAAATGCTCTCCAACCTAAAAAATAAACAAAATATGGATTTATACAGCGATTCAGGAAAATATGGATTTAAACAAAAAAAAAGGTAAAAGCTAAAAATATGTAAAAAAATATTTTTGTATTTGTTTACATAACTATCTCATCTCATAACTCATAAAGTCTTTAGTTTTAAATCTCTAAATTTTAACTATGGAATTAACAATAGGTTCTATACAAAGTTGTAAAACTTACAAAATGGTTTCTGAAACTTTTAATTGCCTATAGCAGAGGTATTCAAACTGTGCGTCGCGGCTCTTAGTGGCGTCGCGGGAGTTGTCGAAGGGAGCCGCATCCTACACTTGAAAACCAATTAATATTTTTACGAAAAATGTTTATTATTATCATTGAGGTATACCGTTCTGGAAACGCTGAATTGTCTACAATAATCATTCGCTAAATATAGCTTTAATGTGCCGCGTGAGTGTCATCGTTTCGATAATGTTAGAGCGATAGCGATAAATTGAAGTTTTATTTATAGTACTTTATTATTAAAACCAGTTGTTATTATAATAAAAATATAGCCCATGTTTTATCCATCGACTGTCATCGTTAAATTATTATCAGTGCGGAAACCGTATTTGCCGGTGCTAGTCGTGAGCTGTGTTCGTCCATTTACGTGTACTAAAGTGATCGTTTTCTTGTGTTCGTTTAGTTTTAGAGTTTGATCAGGATGGATAAATTTTTGAGCAGACCTAATCGAGATAATCCGGAATTTAATAATTCTAATACTGTAAGAAAATCAAAACACCGTAAATATGATGAAAGTTACATGGATTAAGGTTTTACGTATACGGTAGTGGGGAATGAAGAACGTCCACAGTGTGTTATTTGTTTCAAAGTGTTGGCTGTTGAAAGCATGCTCCCTAATAAAATGAAACGTCATTTGGAAACGGTACATGAAACTTTGATAAACAAACCACGTACATATTTTGAGTCAAAATTAAAAGCAATGCGTGAGCAAAAAACAACCTTTGCCAAGCATGCTATGATCCCTTCTAAGGCCCTGCTTGCATCTTACAAAGTTGCTTATCAAGTCGCTAAATGTAAAAAGCCCCACACTATCGCAGAACAGCTCATTTTACCGGCAGCAATGGATATGGTGTCAATTATGCTTGGGGAGGCTGCTGCCAAACAATTAATGAACGTACCATTATCAGATACTACTATTAGTCGCAGAATACTTGATTTGGCTGAAGATATTAACGATCAGTTGATAAATAAATTAAAAGGCAAAGATTTTTCTCTACAATTGGATGAAGCCACTGATAATAATAATGACGGCCACCTAATCTGTTACGTAAGATTTATAGATGGTGGCTTTTTTCACGAAGATCTTCTTTTTTGCCGAACCATTAAAAGTCAAGCCAGGGCAGTAGACTTGTTCCAAATGCTCGATTCTTTCATTATGGAAAATAATTTAATGTGGGAAATGTGTTGTGGTATTTGTACTGATGGAGCACGTTCTATGTCAGGATGTTACAACGGACTTCAAGCCCTCATTAAACAAAAAGCTCCATATGCTGTATGGACTCATTGCATAATTCACCGAGAAGCTCTCGCTTCAAAATCTATCAGTCCATCTCTTGATGAGATATTGCAATCAACTATTAAAATCGTTAACTTCATCAAAACTCGTCCGTTGAAGTCCAGATGTTTCGAAAAAATTTGTGTTGATATGGGAGCTGAGCACACTTCCTTACTTTACTATTGCAATTCTCGATGGCTTTCACGAGGAAATGTAGTGGCAAGAGTATTTGAGCTTAGAAAAGAACTCCATCTTTTTCTTTTAGACCACCACGAATACCACAAAAAATTTGAAGACACTGATTTTCTAACAAAACTGTCATATCTTTCCGATATTTTTTCAAAGCTTAATATATTAAATAAATCGTTACAAGGAAATGAAACCCACATTTTTGAGCTTATTGATAAAATTACGGCTTTCCAAAGAAAATTAGTTTTATGGAAGACTAAAATAGAAAAGGACACTTTTAATGACTGCTTTCCTATGCTCCATACACTTCTAAAAGAAAATGATATGAAATTAAATGAAATCATCAAAAACGAGTTCATTGACCACTTATCGAACCTCAAAATTCATTTTGAACACTATTTTCCTCAGAACACTCAACAACAAAATTGGATCAAAGATCCCTTCAGTGTTGACCTTCCAACAAATTTGTCATGTATTGAACAAGAACAGTGGATCGATGTAATATCAGATTCCACAATGAAGACCATGTTCGCATCATCGTCTTTAACACAATTTTGGACGCATGTGAAATCACAGTATACCGAATTGGCCACAAAAGCTTTAAAAAATTTAACACCTTTTGCAACTTCGTACCTCTGTGAGACCGGGTTTTCTGGATTGGCTGTAATTAAAACAAAATATCGGTCAAAATTGAACGTTGAGAAGGAAATGAGAATAGCAATTTCCAAACTTGAGCCACGATTTGAACATATAATGAACCATAAACAAGCTCATCCATCTCATTAAGTAATATTGATTTATTTTTTTTATTGATTTATATGTATTTACTAAAACAAACATAAAATATTTAATTTCATTTTTTTCTACAATAGCTACTTGTTTATAATTTTTTTATTTATTCAATACTATAAATTATAAAATATAAATTACATTCATATAAACATTGATTTTTTTGTCATTTACAATTTGGGAGCCGTCAACATTTTGTGAAGGCTCAAAGGAGCCGTGTGATGAAAAAGTTTGAATACCTCTGGCCTATAGAGTATAGATACTTGTGCATATAAAATTGATAAACTGCTTAAAAAACAAAATATTTTTAAATTTAATATTCAGTTTTTAAATGTTTAAAATGCATTATGTTGTAAAAATGAAATTTTCTAAAAGGTACATAGTATATACAAATTGGAACGCTGATGTTATTTATTATTTTTGTATAAATTTTATTGAATGTAATACAATTGTAATATACTATTAATAGCTAACAAGAAAGTTAGAATGAGAAAAAAAAAATTCATTGAACAAATATAGAATGTAGAATATAAACAAATAAATAAATACAATAAGATAGCTACGTTTTTATTTTGTACTGGATGGTGTCACTTGTTGACTTCTTAATGAGTCCAGCTTTTTAATTGCCTTGTCTATTGTTGATGTAAAAATATATTTATTAATTAATGACCAAGCAAATTTAACAAAATCAAGCATTATCATTTATCACACAAGTAACATTTTAATGATAGGTAGTAACTTTTCAAATAATAACCCAAATTTGTATGTGTTATAATATATATCTTATATCTTTAATTTAATAGGTATTATGAAACAGTTTTTTTTTTCTATTTGTTCAAATCATCATAATAATTGTGTAAATTGTACTAGCTTGTTTTTTTTTTTTTTTTTTTTTTTTTTTTTAAGAATGATTTAATTTAACAATCATTATTTTTTAACTGTATGTAATATTTTTAAATTATGTGTTTTTAAAACAAATAATGATGAACTTCTTTTCACAACCAGACTGCCAAAAAAAAAAGATAACGCTACTATAGATATTTGTTGGGGCACTGTGAGGTTTAGTCAGTCACTGTGTGCATCTAGATTCTTATGTATAATATAAAATGACTTGATTATTTATACTTTTATAATATAAAACTGACTATGACTTTTTGTAGTATATAAGTTGATTTTATTTAATTTAGATTGGCGGCCACACTTCAGAATTCAAAAGTCATATGAGTTCAAGCATGACAAATATAGAATGCTATGATTTAAATAAGGGATATTGGAGACCCATACAGTATATAGTTAAAGGACTTTCCATTATGAGAAATAACACTTTTGTTGCTAGTGTTAATGGATTAATTTATATTGTAAGTATGATTTAAAAATGTATTATTATTAAATCAACAACATGAATATTGGAAAAAACATGAGTCTTCCTCCAATAAATTTGTCCGTTCAAAATGATAACGTGTTTCTTAAAACTTAAAAACAGTTAATACCTCCACCCAAAAATATTGTAAACAAGGTTCCCTTTTCCTCTTAATGATGGATAGATTAGTTGTTTTGTCTATTATATATTTACTATCAAATATTTTTTTTACTGACTCAATTACTAATCTAAATAATTTTTAGTTTTATTTTGTGTAATGATTTAAAACAAATAAATCAGCATATACCCTACAGTAAGTTTTAATGTACATTAAAACTAACTTAATAAATTAACTAAGTATGAAGTAATTCAAAATTTCTTAAGATTGTTTATACTTAGTTCACTATAAAATCAGTCCTTATGGCCACTTTATGTGCAGGGGCGTGGCTTAGTTCTGCATTAAAGATTTAAACTTGCCCCCGCGGTGAGAAACACGGTTGACATTATATGAATGTTGTAAAAAAAACAGTAATTGCATGATACCAATATTATTGTAAACATAGTGTAGACTATATTTCTTGTAAAATAAAAAAAATACATACATATATATACTAGGTATGTTAATAATATAAATTAGTATTTAGTATTTACTTAATTTTAAAATTTGAAGTTTCTTTTGAAACAAAATTTTCTTTTACATAGATTAGTAATGATAAATGTTTAACAGTATATTTATAAATAATTTGAAATGTTTTACATAAAAATTGAATGTTAATAACTTGATTTCAAATTTGTGTTGGAATTTGTGACTTATAACATGTTTATAATTTGGATGTATGAAATAAAAGTAGTTATTTTAAATTTACCATGCCACCTATTTCAAAATGTTTTATAAAATATTATTGTTATTATTATTAAATATTATTTGTTTTTTATTTATGTTACTTCAATAGATTGGTATGGATAAAGCAGGATTCTTTAATCCATCTAAACATTTATGGTATTCTATTCCTGTACTGCCTGAAAAAAGAGAAGACGCCGCAGTTTGCGCTCTTAATAACAGTATTTATATTATTGGCGGACATATAAATGGCTCTACTTTAAAAAGTGTATATGCTTACTGTACAGAAACTAAAGTATGGGTTTCATTAGCCAATATGAATTCTCCGAGATCTCACTCAGGTAAAATTAGTTGCTTTGACTTGCGACGACAATTTTGCATTATGTTTTATTTGAACAAATAATTTTGTAGGCGCTGTAGTTATGAACGGTTTTATTTATGTGTTTGGTGGAAAATCAGAAAATGATTCCTACTTAAACACATTCGAAATATACAATCCACATTCCAACGAGTGGACAACTTCAAACGCCATTATGAATAACAAGGGTCCCGGTCGATGCAATATTGACGCAATTGTTGTTGAAAAAAATTGCATGTTATTTAAACATGTATTTGAAGACTCAACAATTGATATTATTCATTGAACTATATTACTTGAAAACAGTTATTACTTCTGTGTTATGTATTAAACTTGAGCGGACAATTTTTATCCAAAATTTCCTTAGGAATATTTAAAATATTAATATGAATTTAAACATGTACATATATATATATATATATATATTTATACTTTGTTGTTTTGAGCTGAGATTTGGAGATGATAATTGATTATTTTTTTTTTAACATTAATTTTAAAGAATTCAATGTACTTTTGAGTAACACAATACATAAAACATTGCACGGGTATACTGTACAAAAGTTAATTGTCAAAAGAAATGTTTTAAATAAAAATTTTATTGTTTTGATACATTTAAAATAACTAAAGCAATAGTAATATATGTATATATATAATTATATGCATGTATAAACTCTATGCTTATGAATTATGTAAAGGTACTACACAACTCTTGAACTCCTTGTGAGCTGATTTGACAAAGATTTAAACCAAAGTTATGCAGTTCTTCAACATTGAGCTCTTATAGATTATCCATAGTATCCTTATAATTTAAACCATGATATAATAAACTAGGTATGATGGTAATTGATATGTTTTTGTTGAAACTTGTGCATAAATATGGTGCTATCCTTTTGCCACTTCTCATTGGTTTATAAATATTAAAACAATATAAACACGACCAATGAAAACAGACAAAAGTACAGCGCCATAATTAACCATTGTTATGATGGATGGAAAAAGCAGGGGCCTGTGTATTGTACATTTAGCCATCATACTACTAGTTTATTATATCATGGTTTGAACAAGGTAGTTAGATTACTAAATGGAGTCATATTATTTATTTACAATTTTTTTGTTTCAACTCTACACATGATTTTTCTCTAAATTTATTACTAAATTTCTATTACTTAGTTAGCCCTGTGGCGTATTTACGTGGGTAGTGCTGGGGTTTCCACCCCCCAAAATGTTCTTAACATAAAGCTTAAAATTAAATTAAATGTAAAACATCAGCTCAAATATTTTTTTAAGTAACACTTTTTACACACCTTAATATTAATAATAATTATAAATACGCTACTGAATTAACCATCAGTACTAGTTACTTTCAATGTTACTCAGGTACATCATATTGAATATTACTTAAATTAAAAGATTTTTTTTGTTGATATACTACGTGTATTTCATACTGTTAATTAAATAAGTAATAAGTATATTTTTATAAATTTGGCATTGTTTGGAGTACAAATTCAATCTGTATATTATTATCTCATGTTTTTTGTGTTAGAACGTAAAGTTAAATACTACAGTAATGTATGCTAATTATTGTTAAATTTTTTTTTGTAAGTTATTGTATTATCATTTATTTTGTAAATTAGAAAAATAATTGATCACTTATAAATTGCTATTGGTGTCATTCATTTTTAAAGTGTATATTTTTGATTACGTCACTATAGACTGATTTCATGAGTTTAAAATGTGTAATTTTACGTTGTTTACTCAAGTAATCATGGCTGTTTGATAAAAATGCAACAAGGAACATCAAGAGCAAACATTGATTTATGTTGATGAATGAAATGTGTTCAAATATTTTTACCATAAGTTCTATTCTTATATATTAGTAACAGAATATGTTAACAAGTACATGTGTGGAATATTATTGACTATGTGTTTTTATTGTTTTTATATTTGATAAAAATTTGTAAATCAACATAACCTAATATCGCAATGCAAATTTCAATTGTTGCACACTAAATTTTTAAAGGACAACTGTTTAATGATTTATACTAGGAAATACATGCGGATACCTGCCTGTAATAAATGAG
>CM029364.1:16560144-16632029 GCA_017140985.1 Hormaphis cornu
AGGGCAAGCGAGGTAAGCGGCGCATGCCCAGATAAAAGTCAAAAGAAAAAGCCTGGTATTATAAATGTCATTGCTCATGATTTAATCAGAATAATTTACAAATACAATAAATATCAACATTATTTTAGTTTGTGAAAAAAATCAAGAAAGTGTTTTACTGTATAGGCAACTTAATATATATAGTTAAGCGCTCAGTTTTTTTAGACTCTACCTATGCTGTAGTATTAGAACGACTGGATGCGGTCGAGGGGGTCACAACGATTTTACATGGTCCTCTATAGTGCTCTGCAAAACACTTCTGACGCGATTAACAATTTGCTTAGCCACTGTCACATTATATCAGCGCGTTCTTGACTATGCCTCAATTCTTATCGCAAAACCCAAATTTGAATCGAAATAAATGTATGTGTACTTATAATATAATATCCAGTAAAATATTAACATGAGTACATTTTTATTGAATTTTAGGTAGGTAGGTATACTTGTTTTAGTGCTTGCCTATAATGTTTTACCACCGCACACCACTGGTTAGATACCTTGACTAATGTTGGCGTTTTATAAAAAATATGTTGATTTGTAGAGTATACACAGTATACCTCCTAGAAAACATTGATATACACTCAATCAGTTTTTTGAATGTTGTTCTATTTAAATGTTTTATATGGTTTATAATATGTATGCATGGTTAACTTTTAAGTTAAGTATTAAATCTTAGATTTATTTTTTCCAATTTAGATTTTAATTTTGATTTCTACTGTTTCTACTATTTGTAGTATTACAATGTATATTTAAGACTCTTGTATTCAATTGTTTTAATTATATTTTTATATATTGGATGACTAATTAATCTTAGTAAAATAATTGAGGTAAAAGAGATAATTAGCAATGAACAAATTTAAGTTAATGTTGCTTTGACTGTCATCCAAATTTTAAATACTGTTTTAAAATATCTATTTACGAACTTTAATTTTTTTTTTTTTACAGCACGGAAACGCAATGGAGTTAGACCTTCCCATTTCTGCCGCAGTTCTGCAGGAATTGCGCGGAAAGTGCTTCAATCTTTAGAGCAAATGAAACTTGTAGAGAAAGTTGACAACAATAATGGCCGTCGATTGACTTCCCAAGGTAGACGAGACTTAGACCGTATAGCCGCCCAAGTTAAACAAGCTAAAAAGAAGAAGCAAGCTCTGTTGGCAGCTGAAAATGCTGGATTCTCGGTTCTTATACCAAAATCTGACTAAACCATGAGTTAAATTATGTATATAAGATCGATACATCTTTTAAAAGTAATATACCACTTTTTTGAAAAAAAAAATTTTTTGTTGCAATTTATTGTAAAATAGCTGGTTAAGATATTATGCAAGGATTTAATTTAGTTATGTCATGTTAGGGAGTTATAGCATGTTTGTTAATTGAGCATGGCAATTTTTTATTTGCCACATAAACCCCCCCCCCCTCCTATACAGTTCTGCTAATTGAAATTTAAAATATGTTTGTGTAGTTATATGCTATTATTTATTTTTATATTTTAACGTCATTTTTATGAGTTGAATACCAACGGTTTCATGTTCTCATCTTCTGTCTAATCAGTGAATCAACATTTCAGAATACTAATAATAATAAAATAAAAATTTACTCTTATAGAATATGATTAGTCTCGTTCCAGTTAGCAATAACTAATTCAAAGTATTGGTACAAATTATTATTTATTTATGAATTTTTAACATTAATACATTTTTTCTCCAACTGCTCGTATAGTTAGTTCACATACCTAAAAATTAATAAAGAATTTATTTAATTTGTATATTTATCTTCATAAATCAGGAACGTCAGTCATTACTTGAACGTTTGGTGGTGTTCCCAAAATGTACAGAATGGCATCAGCAATATCTTCAGTATTTAAATAAACCATTCCTGGGATAGACATTAACTCTGCTTCTGAAGATTCTTTTAGTGTCACTCCTGGGCTTAAACTCTAAAATATGTTTTTGGATTGTTTAATCTACAAAGTTTTTCAATGGCATTATATTATAAATTCTGATCTATATACAGTGATTTTAATTTTACTGCCGTCGTCCACCAACATACGCCTTATGCTATCTGTTGATAATGTTATGCAGTGTTTGCTGGCATTGTGAACCAGAGCTTTGGTTGGTTCGCTTCTATAATGACCTGCCACGCTGAAATGTGGTAAATGATAAATTGTTTTTCCTATAGTATTTTATGATGTTGTTAAAAAAAAACCTTTATCGCATTACAAAAATTAATTACTGCATTTTCAATAATGAATGTACAACTTTTTTCTTTTTGGGGCACCATTTAAGTGCAAAACAACTTTTAACTTTTACCATGTTAAATCATTTTCAGGTATTCTTGCTCCAGTTTACCCAAGTCAAAATAATTATTGTTTAAACAATAAACTAGATGGATACAAACATTTAATATAAATTTCTGTGTCTAAAATGTATATCAACAATTAATTGAATTTAAATTTAAAAGGTCAAGATTTAGATATTACAAAATGATCCGTAGAAATTAAATAGTTTACAAGCGTGTTTTATTTATTGAACAATTTCAAGGTGTTAGATACGCCAAGTGAACCAAATTGCTAAGTGGTGTAGTATTTTAAAGGAAATCTTTAGCACACAACATAATTTTCATTTTCATAGGTGATTTACCTATTTATGTTGATAATGTGTCCATCATCAATACCATTGGCTTTCATTACACTTATTACTTCCTTAGTGAAAATAATTCCGGCCAAATAGTTTGTTTCCATGACCATTCTAGCATGTTCCATTGATTCATCTGAAATTTGAACAATCAAAAGTGATTAGTCAAGTCTAAAAGATATTTGAATTGTCTAGAGTTGTAAATACACTTGTAGGTTTTAAAAATAAACTCATGTTCGCATTACACAGAATATAAATAATTATGAATTATTTTATGAACCGGTTTAAGAATTTAAAATATAACTGTAAAACTTATATGCACAATGTTCATATCAATTGTGTGAATTTGTACCTACACTTCTATTCCACTTTAACAGTGTGACGTCTCAGTAAGTTTAGGTCTTGAATAAGTAATGATAGCAGAGTTTTGGAGGATCGCTAGCAATGAGCCGAGGTCAGAGCCCAGAGGAGTGACCAGAGCTAATTTAGATTTCAGACCCTTATGATTACTGATATGCAGAAACGTACTCGCAATAATTTTACTGTTAATAATGTTATATTGTTGTAAGCAGTTATTTTTACTTCTTTTGTTATTGTAATCAAAAATTTTAAGCTTCTAACTTTTAAAGGTGATAATGTTTATTACACGAAACACAAACAAAGGTGAGAAAACCTTAACTTATTAACTAATAATTAACTTATAACTAATTTCTTAAAAATTAATCGCTAGTTACTGGTCAATCCGACTAAATCATAAACTCCCACATTATTAATCAGCACGTCCACGCTCCCACAAACGGCTACGGTCCATGTGACACATTCGACTATGTTTTCCTCGTTTCGGATGTCGAACACTTTGTAATGGAACTGCTTTCTGTGTAGATTGCCCACTTCATCTTTCAATTTCTATGTGTCACAAAACAGTAAAAAATAAGAACATTATTTTAAGAACCATTTATGTTTAGATTCTATAAGTAAATATATATTCCCTGTAGTTTCCCTTCATCCTATGCTGATGGTAATATTATTATCATGACTTAGGATGGTGAACACGCTTTACAGTTCCCTTAGGACTTAGGGCCCTTCAGGTAAATGCCGGGGCCGCCAAAGATTTATTTATAGACCTTGTAGGCTGCTATTGTTTCTATATAGAACAGTGGGCCAAACCTTACACAGTTTGCACCTGCAATATTTTATTATTTAAATTTTGAGAAAATCAATTTCTCACATTATATAAAGAATAATGCTAATGAAAACTATACTTAATGGATTATGGTCTTTTGAAAGTTGGTACAGTCATTGATATATGATTTGTTATTCAAACTTAAAATCTATAAACGTTTATACTATAATATCTGATATAAATTTCAAAATATTTATGAGTGCATGAAACATTTTTTGAAAATTTCCATTTTTTTTTTTTTTTTTAATGTTTAGGTAATAAAAACCTTAATTTACCTGATAATGTTCTGAAAATTCAATACAAGTTTTGTGACATATAATTCTGTTTGTGCAAATCACCAGCCTCGCTATTTAATCGTCCAACAAATTCAATTTCTATATTTTATTTGCGACTATTGTCAAAAGGTGCTTAGTGTACTTTTTATTATTTTTCTGATTCAATCGCACAAAAATTTTGGAAGCACAAATCTATTATATTTTCAGTTATTCATTGGGTTTTTTGTATAACTTTTAAGAACACTCGTAAACTATAAGTTAACTTATGTATAAGGTGCTGCAGGTATGTCAAGAGTGTTCGAGTAAGCTACAGGGGGCCATTTTTGGGAGGGAGGTGAAGGATGTCTTTTGGGGACTCTTTTTTTCCGGTACTTACTTTTGCCCGACTACTAGAAATTGGCCTTACCAATTAGAATACATTTTATAATGGATATTACCCACTTTCGGTTATCTTTTCCTGCGTACAACAAATAATAATACTTTAAATTATTTGTACTTAGAATATGTTACATGAAGGATAATGAAAACGAACGTTGAAGGAAAAAAGAGGTAGAGAAAGATCAAAGGTGAGGAGATGGATGGGTAACAATTGAAAAATATGTGAAGGTTGTTAATGTGTGTTTAGGGGTTGTAAATGATTGTGATAAGTGAAGGTATAGAACAAGGGTGGTCGACCTCAAATAGTTGGAGAAACGCGTAGAAGTGGTAACCCCAAATCATAAAGTAAAGCCCAGTGCACACGACGCTTGTTTTGCTGACGGTGTTCTTGCGGGAAGCTGTTATGGCAACCGTGCTGGCTCCAGTAATTTATTACGTCACTGCTGATTTCGTTGCGTGCTGTAAACCGGTGATAGAACATGTGTAATTTTCCGTGCATGTTTGTCTGATGGATTTGTGCATGAACCATCAGGAAACCTACCGGAAAAACAAGCGTCGTGTGCACTGGACTAAATATTAGAGTAAAATATTACACATTAGAGTACATTATTACTCTATGCTCTATAAATAGATTAATAGGTACTCAATACTCACGGCCAATAGGGTTTCCGTTCTCGCCACGCCCACGACGATCATGCCGCGCTCCAGCAGGGCTTTTACCACGGTCTTCCCGATGCCGCTGCTCGCGCCCGTCACCAAGGCCACCCTGCCGATCCACCGGTCCATTATAATTATAATATAATTTTTAAATGGTCGCAGCAAAACTTTTATTTTTTTTTTATTTTTTTTAGAACTTAAGAATGTATAAATGCACGCAGCTGTTTTATTATTTTTTTTATATAAATAACAATATAATATTATATTATGAATTGTTATCGAATACACGCTTTGAGAAGACGACTGGCGAGCGAACGAGCGTTTTATAGCGGTACTATAGCCATATTTAATACCTAATATTTTACAATTTACATTATAATATTATTTCATCGTCGTGGCAAAAGTATGTACCACGATTATCAACCTACTTATAAACCAAAGAAGTGTGACCAACGCGCGTCATATATTTTTCTACAAATATACCAATTACTATAATACACAGACTTCTATACTACTGCTATAAATTATAATATTAAAAAGTGTACTTGATGTTATCACAGAATAGATAAAATGTTACGTAAAATAATTATAATAATAATAATAATAATATTCAAGTGAATTAAACGGGCAAGTTGCCTAATAGTACAGGTTATAGATGTAATACAATACATTAATACAGAAATAGATACAATAAACATAAATTCTTAATAATTATAGGCTAGATTTCTAGAATATAGACTGAGACAATTGTACAAGAAAAATATTATACATTATTAGTAAGGTATACTTTCAGAATAGAGACTAACGGAGTAAAGAAATAATCAACATTAGGTGCAAGTTTATGCACAAAGCCATGACTCTAATAATAGGAGAGTTCTCTTTAAGTACAAAACATAAAATATAATGTTACAATGTTTTTATAAAATACTGTATAAACTGCTTCGTATTATGGTTTACGTGCATAATTGACGAAGAAAGAAAACCTACCCTTAGCTTACAATATCATCCCCTCAAGGGCCAAGGCAGTTTGCAACTAAAACTATACCGTACGAAAATTGGCCGCTAGAAGTGCGTCGGCCACGCTTACACTCAGTTTTATTTTATTAAATAAAAAATAATAATAATATGACTATTTCGTCATTTGTGTGCTCAATCGCGATGGAGATGCGAGCTGCAATGAAACGTACACGTACCCGTAAAAAATATTAGCCTTATATAGGCTATTCGGCTTATCGTATTCGAACAATAAATTATTTAAGTATGATGTGCATTTAAAATAATCATACTATTATTTTTCGTGTGTATATGCGCGATAGCGTAACACGTGATGAAATCAATTATTCTGCGATTTGAAACTTGAACGATGTTCTCGCTGTTGGTTGTTACGATCCGTGCTTGATTAATATTCTCTGCTCCAAGTGGGGGGGATATAGAGGGACGGTATCCTTTTACTTTGGTTAGTATTATCATTTTCATCCCTCTACTTATTTCAACTATAACAAAGCATTCCACTAAAAACTTGTTTTTTAAAACGAATATAATATCTTGATCGTGGTACTTACCAAAGTATAGATAGTTCATAGATATTAAAAAAAATTATAGCGGAGAATGCCAATAAATTATTATGATAAAATACTATTTTTATCGCAGACATGATTATTATACAAATAATTTATGGAGGTGCTAAACCCTCGCTAAAATCCCCACGCTATTTTTAATTTGTTGTCACCTATATGTAAAATAGTACGTACGAATACGATCAAATCCGGGTAGAAGTCTGCAACATTCTTTTTGACACAATCCTCCCATCGCATTCGGGGTCTTTTCCCTCTTGAGTTCTCTTGTAGAACCGTCTTTATTATAGCATCAGGTTTCCTCCACACGTGACCTGCCCATTCCAATCTTTTCCTTTTTATTTCCTTTACTATAGCTCAGTTGTCTAGTATACGTCGTGGTAAAAACAAATTTAACAATAAATCCTTTTGTCAAATCTGTATCTTTCCTATTTTGGTATTGAGTAAAAGTTTTAGCTTGGTCTGATCTTTATTTTGGATGTTATGATCTAATTCGATGTGGAAATAACACGTTTCCCGTAATTATTTGTTCTCCCCATAAGAAATACACGGCCGCCCGGAATGACGAGTTTTACGACAAAATAACAACGTAAAATTGGCTATAAACCAAAATTGTGTTAACCAATTTTATAAATTTTTTAACCATATATGTAAAACTATCGTGTTTAGATTGTATTAAAGTTTCGAGACTTAAAATTAACCTAATTTATGTTTTAATAGTTTTTTTAACTATACATGAATGTGGATTTTTTTTTTATATAACAACTGAAGTATAGGACAAACAGTTTGGATCTGATCGTAAAATGTTTTCCAATATGCCATGAACCTATTTTTTTCTCAGTTGTTAGCAAATTTTTTCATAAAATGTCTACAAACTTATCAAAAAATAAATAAGAAATGGTCAAAACATAAATTTCAACGTCTCAAGAATATTGTCAGGTAATCCATTTTATTCCATCTAAGTTAAACTAGACTTTTTTTTTGTGCATTATAAGGATATTCAAAAAGAAAATTATAATATAAGTGACATAACTTACAGTTGGTATAAAATAAAATGTTTAGTGCCTACACTTAGGACTTTAGGAAAAAAGTTGCACAAATGGCTGACACACTAATAAACTTAAATTCAAAATCATTAACAAAATTTAAACATTTATACATTTATACATTTTTTGCATAAAAAGGTTTGTGGTATCTTATTTTTATAGGGGGTAAAAACAAATTAGCCACAATCAATTTACTTTTGGTTCTTAAATTCATGCACATTGCTTAATTTTGGATTTTGGAGTGACTGAGTTACTATATGTGGTCAAAGACTCCAGCTGTCACAAATAAAGTATCAAAATCCTTTATGAAAATTAAAAATTAGTCTTGAACAAATTACATTACCATATTATAATCTAGTATATTTGTCACTAATAAAAAGAAAAAGTATTTTTTTAAAGTAAATATTATAAAAACACCTATAATAGTTGTATCCAAAATTATATAGGTACTCTATAGAATTGATTATTTTCAATTTGATTAAATTAAAAACACAAAAAAAAATATTTTTAATTCAATTCCATTTATTTCCATTTCTTAGGTCTGTCTTGTAAAGCCATTCTCTCAAATTTCTGGTCCGACTGAATGGTATTTTCATCGGCATGTGCGTTTGATAAAAATTGTTAAATTTATTTTGATTTACTAAAAAAAAAAAAAAAAACATAAGTGTAAATTAAAATAAGATTAGGATATTACATTAACTTATGAGATATTGCCAATTCCCTAAGTGGGTACTGGGTACATTTAAAATTACCACTTTTCTAAGAAACAAAAAAAAAAATTGTGAATAATATGTATCAAATTTTTTGACCTCTTCCTTTCAATCACAACTATTTTAGTCCTTACTAAAATCATATTCCATTTAGAATGTTTTTGTGTGTGAACGATTTTGCAAAATTTATGCTCCGATTCATCCACTTGCAATATTATAAGAACACAATGTATACAATTCAACTAGAATAATAGTAAACAATTTAAAATCTTACTATAGTTGGTGTTTACTGGGACACGATAAATGTCTGTTGGGTTAATATTGTTAAATGTATCAAATAAACGACAAATATCTTGTTCTGCTGCGTTCACTTTCAGTTCTTCCTGAAACAAATTCTAGCAGGATAAGATGGAAAGTAATATCAAAGAATGAAAAATTAAATTAAATCAAAATAAACTATTACTCGGCTCAAAATACTCAAAGGACTGTACACATGTGAACATGGCGTCAGATGGTTTGAACATATGTTACAAGATGATCTTGCATGATTACAATAATTATCAGCGTACTTTGAGTTGTCATCTTGAAAATATTTTGATGCTATAGTATGTATAAATAATAATCAGTGAAATATACAAACCATAAAGATTGTTGAATACTGCAGACATATTTGAAGATTCTTCTGGATGAATAAATTTATTTAAGCTTGGGCTTAAATCAGTTATTCTTATATTTTCTGTCTGGCACGAAACTGTACATTTCTTGGAACATAAACAGTTTTCTACAAAATACAATTTAAAAACCACATATTTAACAATATATTTGATTGCATTATAAGTATAAAATACATTTTAAGCTAACAACAATTTGACTCAAATAAATTACTTATTTCCAACTTTACAAGCACAGCTTAATGGGTGGAATGTACTTAATTTTAATAGATATAACCTTAGATATAGTTAATAGGTAAATAAATATAGGTTAATAGATGTAACCTTTAATTAATTTTTAAACTACCTATTTCATTTAATTATTTTGAAATGAGATTATAAAGTAATTGGTAAATAATTTTGAAAAATAAACTTTATAACACTTTTTCTAATCATAAATCAATGATCTATGGAACATTTTAAGTCTAAACTATTCTAAAAAAGCCTACAGCCAAGTTGTGTGACAACTTATGGCAAGCTTCAAAGATAAAAAAGAAATGGATGGGTAGCTTGTTGAAATATCAATTTTGCTTTGGAAAGGGTCAAAGCTTTCTGTCACAGCAGTTTGGAAGTTGTAGTCAGTAGTTTGATGTATGTATATATATTATTTCACTTTTATTTAAAATGGAATTTTTATTAAATTTTATTAATTAATTCCCACAGTAGGTCATGGAAATTGTTTATTTTGTTTCGTGTAATATTTAATATTTGGCACGCAAGAAAAACATCAAAATATTCGATGAAGAGTTGTTAACTTGGTGATAAATAATTGGGACGTGTATAATAATTTTGTCATTGGTGATCTTTTGTATAGATTACCTATTTATAATTATAAATTATAATGATTACAAACATTTGATGAGCATAAATGGCGAGTATACTGGTCACGTCAAACTTGAATGCATTAGTCGACTTTATCCAGGTCATACATTTTGTGTGTATAATTCTAATGATCTTAATGAATTTGTAGACTATAGTTCAGGAATATAGTTTTTAAAGAAATTCTATAATAATAATACACAATTTTTTTGTTTTAGGTAAAATACTAACAGTTTTCCCGCATATAAATATCTTGCGTATACCTATCTATAATATCTATAAATGTAATAAAAGCCTAAGAAATTAAATTAATTTCTATTTTATGTTTTTCCTATACATTAATTGTACATTACTCTAATGATATATACATCTTATACAATATTTATGTATATACATAAAATTATTCAACTATTTGATTCTTTATACTGTGACCCAGAAGCGACGGGTAATTCAGCTTTAATTTACTAAGCTTTGACCAACTAAATCCCAGGCAACGTTGTGAATCAACTGCAAAATCTACAAATTATAAAATTAAAAAACTTTATATCTCTTTCAAAAACTGTCTAAATTGATTTTAATTTCATAAACAAATGCGTTTAACTCTTCTTAAATTCTAATTCAATCGGAGAAATTTTGAAAATGTTGACTTTGTGTTTTTGAACCATCAAAATAATTTTTAAAAACAACTTTAACTACTAAAGTACTAATCATATAGGGTTGATTAAAATATTATAAATTAAAAGCTCCATTTCTGCTGCACTAAAAAAAGTTAAAAAAAAAAAAAAAACATCATTGTAAAATATATACATTCCTTGCTGCACTTAGAATCTAAAATGTACCTGCTTGTGTGCATTCACTTGTTGCTGTTATCTCATTTACCAGTTTTAAAGTATTGATTAATTCATTTGAGCAATTTTGAATTTTTTTCCTTATATCATTACAACAATTATTGATCTTGTTCATATTTAATCTTTGAAAACTAAAAAAATTGTAAACCATAATTGATGTTAAAAAATTTAAAAATTTTTTTTGTATTTTACGTACTCTGCAGAGTGTGGTTCTTGTCTCGAACAATCAACACGCAACTTAAGAGAAGGTTGTTGCATAGTTGGAGGTTGAACATTTGATGTATTATTGTAATAATTTCTGTTTAACTGGGTTGTAACGGTATCAACTTTATCACTTAAAGCTAAGTCCAATTGGTCAGTTGCATCCTTTATCTTAACTTCGGATATTGCTTTCAGTTTTTCTCTAAATTCTTGGTTAAACCTATGAAGTTCAGTGTTTGTATCATGTTTAACACTTTCCATAGTTTGTTCAAAATCTTTTTTTACTTTGTCTAGTTCATCATTTTTATACAATACTAATGTTTTGCTCCAACAGTTGGTCACGTTTTCTGAATTTTTATAGAATTCTTTTTTAAATTCATCGGACATAACTTGTAGTTCCGATTGAATTTGCTTTTTAAATGTTTCTGCATGGTTTTCTAAATCTTTTTGAAACATTCTCAATTTTTCCAAACACATTTGTTCAGCACTAGAAATGTTCTCAACACATTTTTTTTCACATTCTTTAATTAACAGTTTTCCCGTTTTTTCTTGCCTATATGCAAAAATAAAAAATTCTTAGTAATGCGCAACTATAGTGCAACACTGCTAGATATAACTTGTTCAAATCAGATATATAGGAAGGCTGGACACTAAAAATTCAAAATTAATAGGTCTACTTGTTTCTACTTCTGGTTTAAACTTCTACATAAACTTGACTTAACTTAAGAAGTAACTTATTTCTACATTAAATTACTTAAAATTAATGTTATTTATTTTCCAATCTTTTCAGTTTAGTTATACATAGTTTAGATTTTGTTTTATAAATACGGGACAATTGTAACACTAAAAAGTATAGTATAAACATAAAATATTGATTTTTCTTTTTGATTAATAAAACTATAATTATTTACTTGAGTTTCCTAAGTTACCATATATTTTATTAACTTAACTGGTTAACTCAAAATTCACATTAACTTTTAGCTCTAAAATTGGTTTAAAGAATTTTGTTAACTTGAGTTAAAAATCTTTAACTTGACCAGCCTTGCATGTTAGCGATCCAACTGACACTTTCATAAAGGTTCATTGTGTCTGTGCCAATAACATAGTGCCCAAACAAATAAAACTTGACAAAATTATTAACATTAATACTAGTTTATCTACTATGGCTTAAATTATTGGCAAAGTTTAACGAAATTAATATCACTATACTGCAGATTGATGGCCGATCACCCCACACACAAGAAACAAAAATTAATTGATCAGCAATATAAGCAACACAGCTGAAGCGTAATTATATGGGTATTTTTGTTTTCAAATTTGTAGAATTTTAACCAAAGCATTACTCATTATTGCATACTATTATTACTACCTATTCCTGATCAGAGTTGTGATAATTATTATAATGTGGATGCTGTAAGAACTGAAGTACAATAAAGAATCATTTCAAATTAATTTTATATGATTTAAATTGATTATATAGTTTGTCTAAGTACTTACATAAGGTTTTTAAATTCTAACTCGTATTTTGTAAATAGTTCATTGTGCCGTGCTTTGATGTGTTTTTCAAATTTGTCATTTTGTTTGTCTATGTGGTCATCAATCTGTTTCGTAAATTTTTCCCTATAGATAATTTAAAATTAAATTAACATTCAACTTAGGTACTATGTAAAGACTAATACAAAGTCCATTTTTTTTCTTTAAAAATACCTAATTATTTTCAAAAATTATGTTTATTTACCTGAATATGGTTTCTTTTGTTTTTATTGTATCTTCCAGTTTATTTTTTATAGAATCAAAATGTTTTTCAATTAAAACTTTCACATGCATATCCTCCATTAATGAGTGTATATTTTCATCAGAATTTTTTGCTTGGTCAATGCCAGATTTAGCCCTAATGCATTTAACGTCAAAAATATCTCCATCGCCTTCTACCAGGTGCGTTATTAAGGGTTTTGTTTCAGAGGGGGGTTTGTTTAATGGAAATTGTTGGATTATCTCAGCCATTTTACTTTTTGCTGCAGAAAAACTGTTAGTAGCCATTGAAGACTGAATTATTTTGGAATCTTTTGCCGTTGAATTACCACTATCACTGACTTCTTTTTTTACACTATTATACATTTGTATGTTGCTCTCCCCAGTCATGGACTGAATTTTATTAAGACTGCAATCATTTGTAGATATCATTTCGTCATTATGAACATCATTATTTTTCTGGAGAATATTATTTAATTGAACTGATGAAACATTTTTTTTATCTTTTACTTCTGTTGAATAAATACCAAACAATTTTTATAAGAGCTAATAATGTACACAAAATACATTTATCAAAATCAGTACAAAATTCCAGGATAGTTAAGAATTAAAGTAAAAAATATTAAACAAATAATGATATATTATTTATTATGTATTATAATTTATATTATATATAAATATACATAGATACTTTTAATTTACCATTTTCTCTGCAATCAGTGTTTAAATTGTCAGTATGCATTTCTGATGACGTACTTTCTGATTGGTCAGAAGATTCTGTTAAAGTTATATCTATTTTTCTTAAATTTCCTTTTCCAATATCTACTCTCTGAAAGTCATCATTTGTTTTATTAATGTTTTCATTTGTGTCAGATTTTTTGAGTATTTCATTTTTATTTGGCAATACATTATACTTGGAAAATCCACTACGACTTGCTGAAACACAAAAATCATGTAATTTAACAATAGATAATTACTGAACATTAGATTTTATTGAATTTCTGTCAAAAAGAAATAATGACCACCTGTTTAGAATAAGTCACAGCAGAGTGCTGGCCACTGCTAGTGCAGAATTACACTAGTAGTAGCTACATTCAATTTTAAGTAATGAAAATACTAAAAATCATAACAAAATAAAAAATACTATAAATCATTTTTTTTTTTCAAATTGTAAGTATTGTAATTCTAAGCACAAGAATTGTAAAAAAAAATTAATGGTTAAAACTTTGAAATTTTTATCATACTACATTTTGTACTTTATCCATAGTAACAAGTGAACATTTCAGATTATTTGAACAATTTTTAAGGAGTATTTTAAAAATTGTATAAAAAAATAAAAATGAGTAGGTACCTAGTATTTTTCAAAAATTGTAGGCAGTTTATAGTTATACTTAAAAAATAATTAAAATTTTAAAAATGATTTAGACAAAGTATTATCTATGCCCACGTTTCTAAGTTTGAAAGGTACTTTTTAAAAATTTAAGAACTTTAAAGATTTTATTAAAAAAAAAAAAAAAACAATTATTGTATATTATATTAATTAAGTATTCAGAATTTAAGAACTCAGTATTAATAACGTAGGTGTACTTATTTAATACTTTAATAGGTATTTCTTACCCGTATTTCTTGTATCAGAAGTATTAGAAATAGAAAATTGAGGTAAATTTTGTAAAATAGATGATGTTGCACTGGTGTAAGGTGTGTTTAACCTGCATTTTAAAATATATTTTAATTAGTTTCTATCATTCTTCAAATGATTATCAAAATAAAATAAAATAAATTGGCTTACTTTATTGGTCCTAAAAATTTCATGTTATCATCTGAATTATCAAGATCCAATGATTCTTCAATGGGTGTTTTAAAACGTACAGTTCGTTTCTCAGTCACGTTCTTTTTTTCGTAATTCATCTGAGAAATATGAAAGATACTTTTATAATATAATATACAATACATCATAATTTACCTGAATTTGCATAATGCAAACATTTTATAAAAATATTCTAAGTCCGCTTGTATGAGAAAATAAAATGTATTACAAAATTACTTATCTGTAAAATCAAATATTACCTATACAGGTATTAAATAGGCATTAATGTGTTAAGTGTTTAAACTTTAAACTATGACATAAGTGCGCTTAACACGAAATTATTAAAATATAATTACCTATTAATTTATTATTTTATAGCAAAATATATTTATCCGAATTGTAGTTGATTTATGTAAGTTAAAACAATAGAATTGTATCTCAGTATTTGTGTACAATAATATAGGTACTGTGCACTAAAAATGTAACTTTTATGTTGACTAAAAGAACCTATACTGTTGAAGCATTAACATTACATATTATAAATACTTTTTATATTTTAATAAACTATAATACAGCAAAATATTATTATTATATAAAGACAATTAACGTCATGTAGGTATTATAACTAAAAGTACTCACATTTTTTGTATGGTACATGGTATCCAGTGAATTATCTTCGTCTAAAATAATGTTTAGTGAAACGTCTTTGCCTATGATAAGTATTCAAATTGGTATCTAGTTAATGATTATTGTATGTTAAATGCATGTTAAATTTCTAGTCACCTGTAGAAGAATCTTCTGAACGCGTTTTTTCTACTATGTGTCTATAGTGTTCATCCAGAGGATGTTCCCATTGTGACGTTTTACTCAGTGTATTGTAATAAAAATATTTATTTTCCCTGATGATAAAACTGCAAAATATAATATTTCACCACACAAAACTTAAAAAGAAAAAATGGTTATTGATTCTTATAATGAAAAGTATGTAGCCATTATATTAATAAGTAAAGTAATAATATAAAGTACCAAGGAAGCCAATCAAAAGGCAAAGGTTCAAGTAAACATTGTTTGGCAATACACAACAGATTCGGTTCTTTCATTGGATCAATTCCCAAACGAAAGGCTTGTTCTTCAATTTCTGAATAAACAATTATATAGTTGATTGCTATAATTCTTTTTTTTTTTTAAAGTAAGCCAAAAACACTTTACCAAGTTTTGTGGGTTCACTGTTTCCATCAAATATTTCTTTGCATATATACACTGAACCAATCGAAGTTGTCATAGTTTTGCTGGCACCCACAAAAAACTACATCATGGGTTTTGAAAACCTATTACTTATATAACTTATATGTATTATTTTTGTTTTTCATGCAAAGACCGTAACAGCTGAAAATATTATATAAATGTATTAAAACATATGAAGTTTAATAATTTAAATAATAATATGAATGCAAGCAATTGACTAAGAAATATATAGCAAATAATAACTATTGACATTTACTTGTGCCGATGTGCTATGGCACAACAATGACAATTATTGTTTTGATTACTGTTTCCATAGTAACCACAAATATGCAGCATACAACGCTTAGTACTTAAGCAACCTTAAGCAGAGACCATCTATATATTATGAGCAAATTATTTTCAAACTAATACTAAAAAATCAATCAATAAACATCAAATACCGCCACAAAGTAATTAAATGTTTTATTTTTAGATTTTTCCTAAACATTGTCAAAAATCTCCAATTATACTTGTACGCACGTAAAAAGAAAATAGCGTACAATCAGTTTCATCGATTTTTGGCTGAGTTATAGGTTTATGTCTCTATGAAATAAAAGACAAAAGAAGTATAGGAAGACCGAAGAAGACATGAATAGAAACAGATATGACTATAAGGGGTTGTTAATGTGTGTAAGGGATGTGAATGATCGCAACAAGTATAGGTATAGGAAAAAGGTGGCCGACCCTAAATAGTTGGGAGGTAGGCAAAAAAGGACATTATTTTTTTTGTTTTTTAAAAGACACAAAAATACGAAATAACCGTGGACCGTGGCCGTCCTAAAAAACTAAAATATTAACTTTAAAATTTAAATATATGTTTATGTGCAGCTGTTTTTCGCACGTTTTTGCGTGTCAGGATACCACTAATACCACAAGGCCGGTAACTGTTTAATCTGTGGTAACTACACGTTTCACGAAACGTATACACGTACCAGCTTGCTCAGCTGCAGCTGGAAAGTGAAATTGATTACGTGAACGCTGATAAAATTTGCGCAAAAGCCAACCATTTCCTCCTAAACAAGTAAATAATTATTGCCAATTGGTAATTGGTAATTATAATAAAAAAAACGAGAAAATTAATGATCGCGAGACAGTGTAGTTCAAGTCTGGTCTGTGATGAAACGTAGTTTTTAATTTATGAGTAGTGTTTTTTTTTTTAATCTTATGGTAAAATGTTGGACCTTTTCACCATATTCAGCAAGGGTGGCATCGTCTTGTGGTGTTTCCAGAGTACTACTCAAATCGGTCAATTGTTCGTGCCCTCGGTGAACTCCCTGATCAAAACCGTCATTCTCCAGGTAAAACGCATTTTTGCTCCGCCACACCCTACGACGTATAGTATTTTTACGCTCGATTTTTCCAAAAAAAAAATTCATGCAAAAATGCATTTCAATATTTACGCATTTCGTTCTTTGCAAAACTTTTGTATCAGAAGTGAAAGCTAGCTTTAGTGAACTAGTAAAAAATTGAATATTTTGTTTAGTCGTCAATTTTCCTGTAGTGCACCAGTCGACAGTTTGGTTGTTCCTTTCCCCCCCAAAATATGTAATAGACTTACCAGAAGTGGATGTAGGCCAAGGTATACATAGGCAGGTGTCTAGGGCGCAACATTTAGATGAGGCCCAAGATTATTATGTTTATTAATAAATATTTTCCTAGTTTTTTGAATGAGCAAGAAAGGTGCTTACTTAAACAGAAGAGTCTTGGGACGGAAAAATCTTAAGTCTGGCCTTGGACACAAAAGTTAAAAACAAAATTAAGAAATGCACTCACAGCGCATCAGTGTGTGATCCGTAATAGTAGTTGGATTAATGCGCTACTAATTATTAAGACAAAATATCATAATGTTGCGTTGAAATTAATGTAAACATAACTAAGTTGAGGTCTGTTTTTAATTGTTTTTTTTTTATGTATTAGTTTGAAATAGTTTTACGAGCAAAAGTTGAATAAAGTTAATTTTATGTTCTGTTCCAGGAAAGAACCAGTAGTAACAACAATTATGAACAGGATTCATTATCGTTGAAGTATAGATTGGACAACGAGTTTGATTTGGTGTTTGTGATAGCATTTCAAAAAATACTGAAATTGTCTTATGTTGACAAATTTCTGGACGACATACAATTAGAATTTAGGGATAAATACAAAAATGATTTGGCTAAAAAAAACTATTTTATGGTAAAGTTTTATTCAAATAATTATGAGTTGACTAGATAGATGTTTATAAACATTGTAACATACGTTTAGGAATTTGAATTCAGTAAAAATTTTAAAGAAGTTCTCAAATCTGCTGAAGAGTGGGGCCGGGCTCAAGCCTGTATCCCGAAGCACATGCGTACTTTTAATGAATCTACAAAATCAAAGAAAACTGTTGCGTCTATGATTGAACGGAAAGGTGAAGACAAAGAAAATAAAAAAAATGGTTAGTAGAAAATTTTATTTACCATTTATCTACTTAAAAATTATTTTTTTAATCTGAATTAATTAAATTGATCAATTTAAATTTTTGACCTTCAATATTTAGTAAAAATAATAGAAGATACAAAAAGTGACAAAGAAATTAATCAGAATGGCGTTTTGATAAATGAAGAAGATATAATTGCTCAAAACAGATTGAAAATGAAACAACAAATAAATAAAGAGTAAGTGTTATAAAAACTTTTTCTGTATTCTTTGGCTTATTAATGCTCATATTTTAGAAAGGCGCCAAAACCGAGGATAAAATCAAAGCCAAAACCTTCTCCAAAGGCAACTAAGCAACCACGTACATGGCCTTTAGGCGGACACGTGAAGGACATTAGCTCTCTAGATTATACAAAGGATAAACCAAATAATAATGCTGACAACCAAATTGAAATTGAAACAAACAGTGAGGTAAATTAACATTCATTTTAATATAAAATTAATTTTATAAATCACTACTAGTACATATCAATATAATATTTATTTATAAAAAAAATTAAACGTAACTTGGTCATATAAATAATTGTAGATTGTTGGACAAATGGTTGGTGGAATTAAAGACATAGAAATTGAGAGTGACAGCGAGGAAGAAGATTCTAATGAGAAGTTTGAAACGGCTGCTGAACGCAAAAAAAAGAACGATACTAATAAAAGTGTATTTTCCATGTTTAAGTAAATTATTGGGTTTTAATTTTTCTAAAAACGATTTGATCCGTTAGTGGTTTTAACTAACTGCTGATTGTGTTTCTAGAGGATTGGTTGGGAAAAAAAATTTAACTGCTGCTGATATGGATCCAGTGTTAGAAAAACTCAAAGAACATTTAGTTTCTAAAAACGTTGCTATTGAAATAGCGACAAAACTTTGTGACTCTGTCTCTTCCAAACTTGAAGGAAAGGTAAAATAATGTGGCCGTATAAATAGTATTTATTATTATTTTAAATTATTTATTTTGTATAGGTTCTTGGTTCGTTTGAATCAGTGGCATCTACAGTTAAAAATACCATGACTGAATCGTTAGTACAAATTTTGTCACCTAAACGAAGAATTGATATTTTACGCGATGCAATGATGGCTAAAAAAAACGATAAACCTTATGTAATGGCCTTTTGTGGAGTTAATGGTGTTGGAAAATCTACGAATCTTGCAAAAGTATAAGTGAATGTTATTATTACTTATTTTTATCATAAAACATATTATATGTATACATTTAATTGGTATTAATGTTGGTGTTTTACATAATATAATGCAAATTCAATTGTTGCTCTGTTTGTAGATTTGTTTTTGGTTGATTGAAAATAATTTAAGAGTATTAATCGCAGCTTGCGATACGTTCAGAGCTGGTGCAGTTGAACAATTAAGAACCCATACAAAACATTTAAATGCACTCCATCCAGCAAAAAAACATAATAATCAACAAATGGTACAGCTTTATGAAAAAGGATATGGTGAGTAAAACTTAAACTTGATTATTTTACTGATGGGTGAAATATTTCTATGTATTGTATATTTATGAAAATTTATACTTAATACCTACTTAATATTATGTAAAATATATTTAATTATTAAGTATTATTAAGCTATCAAATATCATAAAGATAATGTTTACGATGTTTACAGGAAAAGATGCTGCTGGTATTGCCAACGAAGCCATAATGTATGCAAAAGAAGCCAAATATGATGTAGTTCTCGTTGATACAGCTGGAAGAATGCAGGATAATGAACCATTAATGCGAGCTTTAACCAAAGTAATTATTTAACAAAAATATTGTATTTCCGTGTTAAAAAAGCTTTCAGTCTCTAGTTCATTAGTAGATCTATTTTATTATACTATGAAGTTAAAGGAAGTTCACACAAAATGTACCAACGAAAAATAGAAAGAAATAAAAATGTTAGGTACGATTATCACATTCTTCCTCAAATCTGCTACAGCATTACTCCATAAACTAAAATTATATTATGTTGCATAATATTTATTGAAATCATTACACATGTATTTTTTCAGTTGATTAAAGTGAACGAGCCAGATATGGTACTTTTTGTTGGTGAAGCGTTGGTCGGCAACGAAGCAGTGGACCAGTTAGTAAAGTTTAATCAAGCTTTAGCTGACTATTCTTCTACAGTTACGCCACATTTGATAGATGGAATTGTACTCACAAAATTTGACACCATTGATGATAAAGTAAATTGACAAGTTCTAACAGTAAAATGACCAAATAATATGTTTTTGAAATTTTAGGTTGGAGCTGCTATTTCAATGACATACATCACAGGTCAGCCAATTGTGTTTGTGGGAACTGGTCAGACATATACAGATCTTAAGTCGCTTAATGCAAAGGCAGTCGTTGTTGCCCTCATGAAATAAAACTTCAAAATATAGATATTTTTGCTTAACTTAAAAATAAAACACATCACTAACAAATCAAATTGGCCTATAATTGACACAACTTATAATTTTTTTTTGTACCTAATCGGGTGATAATTAGTTGGTTTTTTTTTATTAATTTTTTTAAAGTTTAAAGTATTTATATGTTTTAGTATGTGGTGTATTGTTCATCCTACTTAATATTTATGTGTTTCAGAATTGTATTATTTGTTATTCTTCATTCCATTAGTTATTTTTTTGGTAATAAAAAACTAAGGGCACCAATTTTTGTAACTTGTTATGTATGTATAATATATATGTATAACTCACTTGCTTTAAAGTTGATTGAGTTAAGAGGATTCAAAGCATCAATTTTTTTTTTCTATCTGTTACAGTTGTTACACGTAAATCATAGGAATTTAAATGGTTTTTGATTCCAACATACATCTATAGATCTATTAATGTGATAAGAATTATGTAAACTGATTTGAGTTCTTCAAGATGTCTACTGTTAACCCTACAAGCTTTATTTTTTAGTTTCTTGCCATACTTATTTAAAGAATGAAAATAGAAAGGGAGTAAATTTGAGGTCAGGTAAATAGTTGTTTGGCGTAGTGATTACGCTTGGAGTAGAGCAATGTAACTCGGTTATCTATTCATCCAGGGAAAAAAAACAAATTTATTATTAATCCCCAATAGTAAAGTAATAACATTATTTTTTTTTTTTTTACGTTTGTAATTATAATATGAAAATAAAATGTATTTGTGAAACAAACCTATCAATCAAAAATTGTTTGATATTTCAACACTTTCAAGTATAAATGAGGTTTTATTAACTAGTGTTAAAATTTTTATTGATGCTAATACTGATAAATGAGTGATTAGTTGTTATTTGATGCTAAGTACAATTAAGTGACCATTGACATATTAATATTAATATGTCTATGGAAGTTGACCCACTCCAAAATGTAGTTGCTACGCCAAACAACTTCTCGTCCAATCTCGAATTTACTCTTTCTTAAACTAAACTCTTTTTCTTTCCTTTCTTTCTATTTCTTTTTTATATTACACTATTAAAAATAGTTACCCACTTCACAGCATCCAATAACTTTTCTCGTTCATATTTCTTATCACATTATTGTCTAGTTCTCAAAACATTGTCATAAATTATTATTAGTAGATTGGATCACTTCTTGTCTTTTTCTAGTTAAAAATATGTTGACAGGAAAATAGTTATTTCGTTATAAGAATTATACAAGCACCTATTATTATTATTGTTATTATTATTATATTATTATACCTATTATACAAGCAAATACTTTTAAATTTCATTTGATGATAATGGATAATGGATATACCTTGCTTCAATCCAATCTGACCAATCAGCCGTACCATTGATTATGTATACTTAATCAATGGCCGTACCAATAGGAAGGTACTCGGCTTATCAGCGGGCTTTTTATCAGTGGTCTAAATAATACATTTGTATTTTCGGATCACAACTCGCAAATGTTATTTTCCGTTTTGGATTATTCCTATGAATAATGTTTTTCTGAATTTTACTCCTCTGAATCCTTGTTTCAATGTTTCCACTAAAATCCACCTTGCCCTGATTTTTATAGCCTAGTGCCTACGCCCTACTCCGTTCCAACCAAATATAAACAATATATTGTTTTCAACGTGTGGCTGGTTCTTACTGCATGATAAAGTCCAGTTCACACATGTGGTACGATTCCGCGCGTTATCAACGTTGCTCGAAATACTAGGTAGCGGAAACTTAAAATTTTTAGTACGTTTACGATTTTACGAAACGTTAAACGTTTTGTTTCAAATAAAAGGCAAAAAGAAAAGTATGCGATTTCTCTCATATCACGTCCAAATTGACCGTTCAAAAGAATAAAAAAAAATTACAAATCAACGTGCAGACGTCAGTTCACCTCGAGCAAAGGGTGTATTTTGATCGCTCGAATCATGTCCGGCGACGACGAGCTGAACGTGGGGTAAGATTTAAACAATAAAAAATTAAAACGTTTTTATATAAACATTTTTTGCGAAATCTGTATCGAAACGACAATCCGTTTATTTGCGCCTGCTCACCGCGCGATTTTCTGTTGACACGGCAGTGCTTACAAAGTGGCAACCAACGACGGCGGACAGCTCATCAATCTGGACTCGAACGGCATCTTGGACCCGCACGCCCTAATCGTCACGGACGACGAAGAGTCGTCCGCAGACGAGCAGCCCTCGGCCGACTGTATCGAGAACGACATTGTGCTAAGCAAGTTGCCTGACGACGAGGAGTACGTGCTAAGACCGCAACACTCTACCAACAATAGTGAGTGGTCTGCGACTCAAGAAGGACATTAAACGCTCATGAATTTTTGCCTAATTTTATATTCTTTTACTTAATCCAGTTTGATACGCTTGAAAGAGTTGAAACATTTTTAGTTTGCTCATACTATAGGGACCTATAGTTTTTACTGTAAAATTTTTTGAAAATATTTATTACATTTTTTGTTACTGTTTAAATTAGAGAAATTGATCTTCATATCAAAATGTTGAACACTACAATAGTAAGGCATAGGTCAGAAACAACTTGGGTGTTAGGTAGTTTGAAACAACTAATAAAAAAAACATTATCTCTAATGGGAATATGTTATTTATTTATATTTTATGTCCCCTGTTATTTACTATTTTGAAGACACTTATTTCTAAGTGGTGGATACCGTTTCACTAGTCTATCACACGGTGACGTGCTCATATATCTATTGTTTTAACTCATAATATTGTATTAATAGTTATTTCATATTTGTGCGCTTTACATATTTTACCATGACCAATATTGAAACTGTTAAAAATGTGTTATGCCAGGTTTCATTTCTAATTTTTTGTTGCAGCTCAATTTTTTGTCGTGCAACCTATCAGTGATTCATTTACAACAACAACTGTTGTTAAGAGACCAATTGCGCCACTTAATAGTGAAGTATCTAAAAGTAAACGACCGAATCGTACTATTGTTACAGTAAGTACAACCCAATAACTATAGTAATATGGATGTTACTGAATTCGACAAGTTAATATAAAAACATTAATTATTGTTTATAACTCTGTAGTTAGTTGTTAGAACAATGATTAAAGAATATAAGTTATGTTTGAGTATACATTATTTTGATTATTACAATTTGTGTTTAAAGAAAGATGCTAAACGGCGATTGACGCATAATGAAGTAGAACGTCGAAGACGAGACAAAATCAATCAGTGGATTATTTACTTGAGTAAAATCATACCAGATTGTGCTGAAGAAAACAAAACAAATTATGACAACCAGGTACTTAACACTAAAAATTGTAGCATAAGTATTTTATAAACAAATTGTTTTTAATACAATTTTATATTCAAACTATACATGAGTTATTATTTATTTATCATTTGATGTATCTAATTAATTTACAGGGTGCTCAATAAGATGTATATTTTGAATTTGTTAGAAAAAACTTTATTTTTTAAAATCTTTCAAAAAAAGTAGATGACATTACGCTCAGTAGTTCTATTTGTTTAGTATGATAGATAATATATTGTAAATGCCCACTTCTCTTTTGACAAACATACTTCAAGCATCAAGAGTTAACTTGAGGGGTAATTGTGGGCTGGGTATTGGGGATATTATTTAACCAAATAGGGACAAATGGTCATTTGTGCGCCAGAAAAATAAAAAAAACAGCAACTAGGTAATTATAAAATTTAGGTACAAAATATAATAAAATTTATATTAAATGTATGCAATATTAATTGTACACAAATTTGATTTAAAAAAATAATTTATAATAGTATACATTACAGCTGTATTATTACTTCACTACTATTAGTACTAGTAGATACAAAATCATGTATACATGATGTCATAATATTTATAAATAGTAAAATTTGAAAAATAAAAGGAATATAAACAATTATTAAATTGTAGTAAGTGTTGCAATAATTAAGATTAAGTAGGTAATTAAAAAATTGAACCTTATTGTTCCAATATAGAATAACTAGGCACTTAAGACTACAATTTTTAAAATAAATGCAAACTAATTCGATTTACAACAATTAATTATTAATAGTAGTGTGTACAGTCATTTATCCAAAAATTGTAATTGGTTTATTTAATTGAAATATTTTGAGCTATACTTTGATGATACTTTCACTCGCTGTTGATAATTTTGAACAATTTTTAGTATTCGTTTATTGACACCAACATATTTTTTAAGTTTTTTGTTTTGTTCTTCCCAGCTTCTAGTTGATTATAATAAAAATATTGCCTTGCATGTACCCATTGAATACACATTATAAAAGACCATAGACTCGGATGATAAACGTCCAAAATTCAGTCTTCTATTATCTAGTTATTGGTTTGAATTATTCCATTCAAGACCCTATCATACACGTTCCAAATGTTTATTGAAAATAAAGTTAATTGATGACCCCTTCTATTTCTATTTATTCTTCCTACATAGTTGTCTTCAAACTAGTCAAATAAGGGTTGTATATCATCTGCAAATAGTTTGTCAATGATTCAATTGCTGAATCAAGATTATTTATAGGTACAAATGATAACGTTACAATAGTTTTAACCAAAATCTAAAAATCAACATCATTACATTACTGGGTTACAATAGCCAAGTCACAAATTTGTTGGTAAACATTTTTGGTTAAATGATACAAACAGTTTTTAATTTCAGTGTTTGGATAATTAGTTTTATTTGATTTAATTATTGCTTGTTCAAAATCGCAAGATATCGATGTAGGATTCAATCCAGAAACACATTTGTTTATTACAGTCAATGTGGGTTCCATGGTTTCTGCTGATGTTCTTATTAAACGACTGACGGTAACTTTTGCTTCAACCGTAGCAGCTTCCAAATCATGATTATGGTCATTGATTTGCTTTAAAACTTCTAAGCCATCAACTTTGGTATGAATTTGAGCTTTACACTTTTAACATTTTTTAAGACCGTCAGAACTTAATTTATCAAAAACGTACATAAATCTATTTTTCGTAAGAATATTTTCATTTTTATTTGATGTAGTATGTGTGAACCAAATTGGTTATTTCTTAATTTTCTTTCAATACTATACTGGCACCTTGTGTTAAATCCAGTTTCTAACAATCTGACAATTTACAGATCAAATTTTGTCGAGTTACTATATTATATTATTTATTATTATGTTGCATTTTACCTTTAGCCTTGTATGTTATGTAAGTTAACAACAAATAAAATTGTGTAATGGAATACTTCAAATGACTTTAAGCGTAAATAAATTAAAATATTTGGGGGGGTGGTGTAGACTTAACATTGAAAATAATGTTTATATGTTGGGAGACTATAAGAAAATTTTGACTAAAGCCTATGAGTCATGATGAAAAATGGGTACATTACTAAATAAATAGGTATCAAAATTAGAATAATTTTTGGCGCCCAAATGGCGGCGTCCATTTGTCCTAGACCATTATTCAACATATATAAACCGATTGTGCTACTGAGTAATGTAATATACTTTTTTTTTGTAAAATTTCAAAAACAAATTATTTTCTAACCAACACAAATGGAGGATTTTGAAACGCTCTGTATTTTGAAGTATTGTCTGCTTTTTGGCATTATATACTACAATTGGAATTTGTTTAATTTAATGAAACTTTTAATTGTCTTAGGTACCTAAATTTATTTAATATTTTATTTCAAATGTATGAAAACATAAACTATAAAAAATAGGGATACATACTTTAAACAAATTTTAATGATTATATTACATATTTTAAAACAATTTTAGAAGTTATATTTTATGTTTTTGGTTTTTTTCATGGGTTATATAAAGTTTAAATTCTTTTTTTGAAACTTAGTAAATATTTTACTCTCTGGGGCTTGGATGTAAAAATCTCATATTGTAGTATTCAATTCATAATTAATTATGTTTTACATTATAGAGCAAAGGAGGTATACTGGCAAAAGCATGTGATTATATTACCGAATTAAAAGAAACTAATCAAAAGCTAAAGAACCGTGTAAAACAATTAGAATCCGTCAATATTCAAAACAATGAGTTAAGAAAGGAAAATGAAGAATTTAGACAAGTACTATTACAACATGATTTGTTATCTGAAAGGTAATAATATAATACTAAAATTAAAAAAAAACTAACTGTTTATAAGTTGGCCATGAATAATACCTGTTTGTTATATGTGCCTGTAAGAACGTGTTTCTCACCAATTTGTTTTTATAATAGATACCTACGAGTATTTATCTTAAAGAAAATTTACCTACTTTTAGATTAAAATTTGAATATAAATCAAATTGTTTTATCTTCCATTACTATTTTTAAAAATGATGAATGCAATGTTTAATCTAAAGTCAATTTAAAACTATTTTCATATCAATCTCTTGTCTTTTACTCACATTATAATACTTCCATTATATTTGTTGAGAGTTGTAACATCACTGCTAAAAATCTAGTATAAGTTAATGGAATTTAAATACTCTATAAAAATAATTATTAATGTTACTATTTTTGTTTTAGTTTTGTTTCTAGAGATGGTGATTCGCCTTGAAAATTATAATTTTAGGTGGTAAATGTATTGAAACTTATTTTGCTATCATACTTCAATATTGTTTTTCAAAGACCAATGATTTTTTTGTTTTTTCAATTTCAATATGTGTACATAAAAAGGGTATTAGATATTTTATTTATTTTAAATAAAATAAAGATTAGATATATAGATATATTAGATATACTCAGGGCCGGCGGAAGGCACAGGCAACACAGGCATTTGCCTGGGGCGGCATTTTATAAGGGGCGGCATTTTCACAGCACCCCCCCCCCTAAATCCGTCCCTGAGGGCGGCAAATTTGGATTTTGCCTATGTATAAATATTGCCTTGCGATGGCCCTGGATATACTAAATTGTTTAAAATTAATATTGTATTGTTAATAATAGTGGATGTGTCAATTATTTAACTTAAAAAATGTACAATGTGTAATGCATTATGAAAAATAATTTAGTCAAACTGTAATTAAAGATCAAAAAATAACAAAATGAGTAATTTAGTGATTACAATACAATTATCAAGAATGTTTATTTTAAAAATATTTTTTCTTCATAGCGTATTACTAACAACTAAAGCAAATTTAAACTTATCATGTCCAGTAGACCTAAATGATATTTATATTAATCATAGATTTTAACTTTTTGTTTGAGCCTAAGTAGTATTTGATGTGGCATTTTGCATTGACTTGCCAGTGGTAAACTTAGATTTAGAACACATCACAGTAGATGTTTATCAAATTGGCTTCCACCGTTTTTCTTTTAGCTACAGCTGCCCTTAACCTATTTATTGTCTTCGATAATATGGTAGATTTAGATACTATCTCTACTATTGAGACATTTACCTAAAGATTTTATTGCAATTATTGAAGTATTAAATTGGTTTTTAACAAAACTAATAACAAAAAATATAATTAACTTGTACACAATTTTGTTATTTCAACATAAGCTCCAACTTTTTATCACTGCAGTGTACAGCGTTACCTATCGAAACAGAAAGTTAGCTCTATTAAAATTGTGATGGCCCAGTGATAAGCACGTTGGCCTTCTGATGACTTGTTGCAACTAAGTTTTAGTTGCACTAAAAGTGCAAATATGCACTCACAATACTTTCCTGACCAGCCTATGTTATTTGTGGTCACATCAAAAATTGATTACAAACCAAATTAGTGCTTCAATTGTATCAGTTGTAATAAATTATAAAAATTAATTGTGATAAATTAATTTATTAACCACCGCTGCTGAACTTCTTATTATGTTAAAATTTATTTCTCTAGTTGATTAATAATAATTTTTATTAGGTAAATCAATTCTAAACCCCATTAATGTAAATAATCCAATAATAGTTCTTGTTATTTACAAATATCCACTGATCTTTTTATAACACACATTAATCCATCTTATCGTTAACATAGTTTCAAAAATTTTGTTTTTTATTAGGCAATGCTGTTAGTGTAATTTATGTATAGGAGAGAAAAGAATAAATTTATATTTTTAATCATTTTATTGTCAAAAATGTTTAAGTTTATTTTTAAAGATTATTGATTTTAATTTTTATATTGCCATTTTTTTTTCTTTTTGGTATATAGTTTCTAATTAGTTTTAAGCCATTTGTTAAATGGAATTAATTTAAATGTGTTTTTTTTTTTTCTTTTAGTGTATATTATATTAATTATGTATTAAAGTTGTAATTACAAAAATAAAAATGTATTTAAATGTTAGTGTCTGTTTTAATATTTATTATTTGCAATAATGAATTTTATTTCATACGCAATTCTTATTAAAAATTACGCTCCACTCTTTTGAAATTTATTTTGAAACAGTGAATAATGTAATGCTTAGTTGTATAATTAAAATAAATGTAACCATTTTCTTTGTACTGTTTGAAGTATAAACAAATTAATGAATTACTAAGTATTCAGGGTTGGTCAACAATATATCAAAACTTAGTATTGTAAAAAAAAAAAAAAAAAAAAAATATAAATATTATGTTTGTTCTATATAATACCAAGTTTTGATAAATTGATATTTGTGTATCAAATATTAAATTGGTACTCAATAAAACAAAAAATTTGTAACTAATAAATAATTAATATTAAATATTTATTTCAAAGATACACAAATATTTAAAATTTTACTTTGCCGCAGTATCATTGGCCAACACTATGATACATGATACACTATGATACTGTATTTAGTTTTAAAAAGATTTTATTCAACTTATGTTGTCCTTTTTCTTGTTTACGTCTGTTCTTTTAGCCCTAGATCTTGTTTGCTTATTGTTTCCTATATTTTGGTTTAAGACATTAAGTTAATTTTGAAACAGAATGAAACTACTATTCAATGATTCTACGATAACTGTGGTAAGTCGTAACCAAAGTGTACTTTGATTTCATCATTTATTTTCTAGAATTTCAAAATACAATAATTGAATAATATCCTGTAAACCATTAAAAACCTTTCTTACCAGAATAGTAATAAATAACTGAAAAAAAAATAAAAAAAAATATAGGTTGTAAAAATAAAATACACTTGATATTACAATAAATTTGGAATGTATTTATTAACTATCATCGATAACAGATTACCTAATAATATTTTACAAGTATTAAATGTACCAAGTACTCTAAAATGGTTTTCTTTTACGTAAGATTAAAATCCCTACATTATTATATATAATTCATAAACTATAATATAATTAAAAACAACAAAACAATCATTAATAATGAAAAACTTGGATGGCTTATCAAAAAACATTGCCAGTCATTTTGGTTTTAAGAAAATAAATACTATGGTTGAAGAATTAGTAAATCGAATCACGTTGAAGACAACAATTTTAAATCAATATTTAAAATTTTAATTTTGCCCAAAAGATGTATCACATTAGATTGAACTTTATTACAAACAACATATTTATGATAGGCAATTTTGAAATTTATAATAAATAATATTCTTATGTATTTACATGATAATGAACGTGTTCAAATAATGATTAGGTAACTGAAATGAATTTTGTAAAATTCACACGGAATAATATGGTTGCTTATTGTCGAATTTAAAATTAAATTATAAAATAATAACTCAATTACTTCTATGAAAAACTCTACAAGAATGGAATGACAAACAAGATGAAACTAAAAAAAAAATGTATGGTGACATTTAACAAGATTAAAAAAAAAAAGAATTTTACATCCGTCACCACAGTTTCATTCTAAGACATGCGCTAATTTATATGAAAGCTGGATTAAACAACAACGATTCAATATAATAAATATATGGTTTCTTTTTTTACAAACGGTTTGTTTAATTTTTAAATAACGATGTATTATTATGAAATACTTTTTAGTCCTCCAGATTTCTAAAAGCCTGTTGTATGTCATCATATAATTGATCAAAGTCAGCACGGATTTTGGCTTCACCATCCTTTACTGGGTCCTGAATTAAACAAGTGTTTAGTTTTAAAAAAGGTATAAATTCTAGTTTTATAAAATTCGATTTACTTTGAACTTCATGGAGGATAACTGGTAAAGTATATTACCCATACTGTCCCTGATTACAGACCAAGTTATCTTGTTTTCTGATTGGGCAGTCGACTCAACTACATGGCGTGCCATGTCATAAAAGGCAATTGTATTTCGTAACATTCCAACAGTTTTGTAAAATGGGCAAAAACGATCGTAAGGAGAATAACTAGTAAATGAAAAACACATGACATAAAAAAAAAAAAACAGTAATCCTATAAATAAATAATAATACATAGTTAATAACTAGATTACCTGTTTTGTTGTAAAAAGTCATCTTTTAACAGTTTGGCTACTTCTAACGTAATTTTGTCAGATTCGGCTAACGATGCTTTACCAACTAATTGCACAATTTCAGATAAATCTTCTTCTTCTTGTAAAATTTCCTTGACTTTGGTTCTCAATGGAACAAACTCTGGGTAATTTTTATCATAAAAGTCATCCAAAGCTCTTGTGTACTTACTAAAATTACATTTTAAGTAACAATATACAATTTTATTTATTTTAAAACATTAATAGACTTTTTTTTATATTGTAATTACCTGTATGAAATAAGCCAGTTTATAGAAGGGAAATGCTTACGTTGAGCCAATTTTTTGTCCAACCCCCAAAACACTTGTACAATACCCAAAGTAGCTGAAGTAACTGGATCTGAAAAGTCACCACCAGGGGGACTGACAGCGCCAACAATACTTACAGAACCTTCTCGTTCTGGGTTGCCCAAACATTTTACTCGGCCAGCTCTTTCATAAAATGACGCCAAACGAGCACCCAAATAGGCTGGATAACCACTAAAACCCACAAGTGTAAGTATTTGATACTTATTTTAATTGAAATTTGTATAATAAAAGTTAATACCTATCGGCAGGCATTTCAGCAAGACGTCCAGAAATTTCTCTCAAAGCTTCAGCCCAGCGAGATGTTGAATCGGCCATCATTGATACGTTGTATCCCATGTCTCTGAAGTATTCAGATAATGTTATACCTAAAAATTAAAAATTGAATTCATTGAAAAACATATTATATAAGTGTTACATCTTACTAGGTATATTGTCATACCAATTACTATTAAATGTTAAAATGATTAAAAATAATACCGGTATAAATAGAAGCTTCTCGAGCAGCTACAGGCATGTTAGAAGTATTAGCAACTAATGCAGTTCTTTTCATGATTGATTCAGTGACGCCGTCAACTTCAATAGACAATTCAGGGAAGTCTCCTAATACCTACAATAATGTAACATAATTTATTTACTAAAAATAAAAGATTCAACTCATGACAGATTGTTTTATACCAATTAAAATTAAAATTTTGTCAATAGTGTATCATCAAATAATATTATATATTATATACATACATATTATCTAATTATTAAAGGTATCATTAAATTGTGTAAGCTAACATGACTAAATAAACAGGCATGTCAGCAAAATGCAAATTTACAAACATTCACGCATGTGCCACAGACATGGAATAATTGAAATTTCAGGAGATCAAATATACAATAATTGATAAATATTGTTTTTCTCCAAGTCTGGGGTACAGATTTCCTGCATAGTGTTATCTCGCTGGCATGCCTTTTTATTTAGTCATGTAATTTACAAGAATTAATTTTCAAACAAAATGTATATACTTTACCTCAGCCATTTCATTACCACGCTCACCACAACCAACATAAATAATAACATCAGAATTTGAGTATTTGGATAAAGCTTGAGATATTACAGTTTTTCCACAACCAAAAGCTCCTGGAATGGCAGTTGTTCCACCTTGTACGCAACTAATGGGACATAGAATAATATTACAAACATTTAGAACATTTATCATTGATAACTTTTTCAACTAACGGAAAAAGAGAATCGAGGACACGTTGTCCAGTTAGAAGTGGATAATTGGCTGGCAATTTTTCAGTAACTGGACGAGGTTGACGTACAGGCCATACTTGCAACATGGTAAAAGAGGATTTTTCTCCGTCAAATTCTGTCTCCAAAATAATATCCTTAAAAAAAAAATAATGACTCAATTTTTCGGTTAAATTATGAAAGTTGAAATCTTGTGTACTTACATCGACACTATAGTTGCCTGGTGGAGCCTGGAATGTAACTGTTCCTTTAGCTTTGGGTGGCAACATTAATCTGTGTTTGACAAGAGTGTTTTCGTGAACGATACCAAATAGATCTCCACCAGTAATATGGCTTCCAATCTTGATATTTGATGAATTGTAATCCCAGGTGACATTACGGGCAAGTGCTGGAATATTGACACCCTTGGGGATGTAAATGTTTTGGGTAAGCTCGTTGATGTCTTTTAACGGTCGCTGAATACCATCAAATATACTTCCCATAATACCAGGTCCCAACTCTACAGACAATGGTTTTCCAGTCCTTAACACTGGATCACCAACAGTAACACCAGATGTGTCTTCATAAACCTTAATTTTAACATTAATATTATTATTAGATACTTACTTAGAATGAAAAAAATTTTGTTTTAAAACTAATTTTGTAAATACCTGAATTGTGGCCATATCACCTTCTAAACGAATGATTTCACCAACGAGCTGGAAGTAACCTACTCGAACCAATTCGTACATAGCAGAACCAGACATTTTTTCGGCAGTGACAACTAAAACAGAAAATAATGTTGAAGAATAGAAATAAAATAAATCATGTTTCCATGTTAACCTGGCCCAGACACTGCAAAAACAAAGCCATATTCTTGTTCACGGTCTTCATCGTCAAACTTTTTTAATGTAGACATTTTGGAGCGCTTTTTGTCTGTAAAAATATAGTTACAATATTCAATACACTTAAAATAAAAGCGAAGATACATGCAATAATGTATATATATATATATATATTAGAAAACAACAAGTATTAACTGCAGGTAGACTTCAATTTTAGTATTACTTGTACAGACCGCTTATGAAGGAATTAAGGTTTACTTCAAATATGACAGTAACATAATATAGAACATTATTAGAATATGTACAAATAAATTGCTGCAAGAGACGTTTGAACGACCAAATAGTGACGTATGGTTAGGTACACACTCTAGACATCCAAAAACAGCTTTGTTGACACACAAATTGAATATTTTACCTACTAAACCCAAACAGGATACAACGGAATTCCACATGACGACAAAACGCCAAAAAATAATGAATAAAAACAGAAAAAACGCGTTCTTCAAACAGTTTGAACATAAAAAAGCCCTTTGCGACAAGACGCTGTTCAGCCGAATTGAGTATTGGAACAATGGATTGTTTTTTGTTCGGCTCTAAAGCGTTACGCAAGACGTGTCGGATAGGCCTCGACAAGCATAAAAACGTCATACCATAAATTACCTCGCGCGCTTTTTTGCCTTGGATTTAATCCATCACGCGGGTGACGCAGTGTTTGCACAAAGAGCAGGTAAGCCGTAGACACACAAACACGTTTCAAAAGCAAGAATAGGCTAACAAGAAGATACCCAAGAAGAATGTGAGATTTTTTTAGTTTATTACTCGAGTAAATTTGGAGTAACATAAATTTTTAAAGACCTGCAGGTTGGGATTGGCATTTTTTAAGAAAACCCAGGTTTTTGTCGTCCGATTACTTTTCTCCCGCCCACCTCAAAAAAAATAGGTTGCTATCCAAGGAGACTAAAATCCCAGCCCCTCCCCTGAAAAATTTGTAAAAATGTTCCGGTAAAAAACGGTATCTCGTTGTGAAGTATATAATATCATGTAATTACATACATGGATGTAGGTGCCTACTTGACTTTGGCCCCCCAAATACTTTAGACTACGCCGTGGCGCGCGCGATGGCGACAGCGGGAGAATTAGGGTTTGCTACCGCGCGATTCGCTCGCCCGTTTTGCGGAAAGTTTTTCGCGCCCGCGATCAAAACCAAATTGAACATAATTATTTGTTACCGGGGGGAAAAAATGAGGCGGATCCCTCGGCTATCGACGAAGAATTAGGTTAGAAGAGCGTTGGACGCGGGTGTGAAACGCCCGACTTTCGGAAAACCGATCAAAAAAAAAAAAAGCGTCGCCCGAAAGTCGGAGACAATTCGCGGGGGACTCGTGGTCCGGGGAAAAACGGAGGAGGTTCGACCGTACCCGCACAGGGTGTTGGCCCGGTGAATAAAACGGGTTCCGCCACAGAACACGTAGGGGTTGATAAAAAAAAACCGTTGATAACCGCGGGGGTAACTGTTACGGCGGTCGGCGAAGATCGCGCGGCTCTCGGGAAACGGCAACGGAAGTCGGAAAAAGCGCGCGGCGAAAAACAAACGAAAACCGAAAGGCGCGTATACTCACGGGGAAAATTGCGGGCACGGGCGTATCCTTTTTCGACGAGACAGGAGACGTACGACAAAAACCACACACACTACACGACTCGCGCAGTATTGCTGCTGGCGGCGAATGGCAAACGACGGGGGGAGAAAAAAACTGGGTGGGACCGCGATCAGCTGCAGCTGCTGCGCGCGACGGCGGCGGCCGTCTATAATCAGAGCCCCACGTGCGACAACGTGACGGACGGAAACGAGTATTTACGCGGAAAAGGGGGCCGCGGATGGATCGATTTCGAGGGCCCCCTTCTTCCCGGTGCCTTTTTGCTTCCGAAAAACGCTTTGCGGGAAAAGTGGGGCCTCGGTGCAATTAAAATGGTTCAATAATTTGTTTTTTTTAATTCAAAAATCATAAGCGATTGCACTTTTCAAGTCGCGTTTAAGTTCATATCCCATGAACAATGAACATATAATTTCAATAATAAGGTTCATTCAGTAAAACAAACTGCAAATAAGTAATAGTAATAACTCGCTATAACAATTGTCACGGTCGCATCCAAAGTCACCCGGATAATAATGTAGCGGATACTACACTAAGTGTGAATTTGAATCCGACTCGCACAGATATATATAATATTAGGTACATGTTATATGATCCGACTTTACGCAATTTTGTATTCTATCGCAGTTTGTTGATTCTACGAGACTGTATCTAACTTTTTCCTCAAAAGTTATCCATTTTAATGCGTGTTAGCAGTACAAATTGTCTATATTTTACCCCTTAAAAAATAGCAGACTGACATACTTAAGGGGTTTTATGTAGGCAACATTAAAAATATTATACGATTATAATATTAGTTTACAAAAATTCTTAAATTAATAAAACTTAAGTACCGATGTCGATAGTTTTATTTAAAAAAACCATCCATCATCTTCTTTTTCTCTTGGCTGGGAACGTTTCATTATTATCGGCAAACTAAACGTAAATTTTAAATTAAGCTGCAGTAAAAGATACTCTGTTCTGATTGTGTCAAAGCGTTTTTTTTACGATATCTAACTGAAAATCGATCGCAGTTTTGGGAAAAATGGATAATCAGAACGTTCAGTACCTACCAAAAAACATAAGTCTTGGCTCGAAAATCCAATATGTGATTATTTTCACCAAATCTCCTAAAAATAATGAGTTATTGTAAGAAAACGTCTATGTTTAAGTGTCTGTGCATCAATGTTTATTAGTCTAATGTATTCACGCATATTTTTATACCTAATCAAAAGCGAATCATGCAAAAAGTATGTTAAATTTTCTTTCGTTTATTGGTCCAAAGTCTCAAAACGCATGAAAACTTTAAAAATAAGCACCACTAGGTATATTAATCAAAATTATGATATACATAATACCCTGTATGGGTGTATATTTATTTTCAATTTTGAGGAAGGTATAATAAACTATACGTAAAGATTGAAACATTTATATTTTCTACTAAATGGAAAAAGTGTTTAGAAAAAAATAAAATAATAAAAACTAACACAAATATCGATAATACACGCCAAATTTGGTATGCAATTAAACGCGGACAAGAAGTCTCTACATAATAATTATGACTAAAAAATATCTATATAAATTTGAACGAACACGTTGTGGAAATTATAATAATTATTATGAGACGGTTCTTAACTCCAAACGTCAACGAATAAAAACAACATTATAAATATTTTTAACGCAATTAATATACGATCGGAAAGTACTATGGGGTCGTCAATTTCTTTGAAGAAAAAAAACAAATTTAAAACGTGCGGCGGTCATATTTGAAAAACAAGTGCGCGCCAAAAAGTAGCAAACCACGCTATGTAGTAACCCGCGGATAAAAACATATTTGTCCAAAAGTAATTTTAGTACTTGAATTGATTAATTAATAAATTATTTTGATTATTTTTTATCTACACTGCAGTTTCGACTTTTTACCATAGAGACCATAATACTTGTATAAGGTCTATACTTTCTTCCAGCGTACTTATATTATTGTCGTGACAACGACTATGAAACAAATAGTTACCATCGTAAACGAAAACCCCAACAAGGTTAAATTTATTTTAAAATAATTTTAATAAAAATCCAAATTCCAGAGAAGAAACAATAGTAATTATCGCGTGGCCAATACCAGAATTGAATTTTTTTTTTTTTTTAACACGTTTATTCGAACAATCGATTTCAAGACGGCGATTTTATTAATTCCGATATCACCGCAAAATTCGTTATCACCGAATCCGCTGTTGATGATCTCTATTTTGATTAGAGTATAACCACAGACTATAGGAATATTCCTATAGTCTGTGGTATAACACAAAAAAACTACTGGTACTGAACGGAGTTCGGACTGCTGCAGGTGCCAACTGCCGTCGATTCGATTTTATTTTTGTTTTTTCTCGTTTTTCGTATGAAGTGATCAGCACCAAAAAGTTTAAGCCATCATCATGACGAGGTAATAACTTTTTTAACAATGTGCTCACCACGAACACCTTACACAATAATAATTTATCATTCGTCTTATGGGCGCCAACGGCTGTTTGGTCTCCGTCAATTACCAAAATTTAATTAAATTTTTACTTTACTCCGTCACAAACACGAAGAATCGACTTGCAAACTCACCGGTTTCGCAATTATCGGACCAAATTGCCCGCAAACCCGGCCGTTTCCGAAAGTTTCTTTGGCAAAAAAATTATGCGCTTGTCGAGTTGACTCTCTTCCAACGGAGGCGATCGCTCTCGTCAGTTAATCAGACTGAATACATTTAGAAATCAACTCAATACGAATGTATAAATTCTATAGATATTTAGATAAGAAAAAAAAGAAAAATTTTTACCTGAAATATTTGTGTTTGAGACGGAGTTTTGTCAAACGCGTGTGAAAACTATTTTCAATACAAAACAAAAAGCCCATTGTCCTAGAGACATGCAAAGTCGTTTGTCTCGCATTTGATTTTTGTTTCAATTCTCGTCCGTTGTACGTACTAAACACGTCGTGACCATGTGATTTTTTTTTGTCCGTTTTCAGAGCTAAGTTGGAGCTGGGCGAAATCACTCATCACAACATCAAACAGCTGAAACGATTGAACACGGTGGTGTTTCCCGTGTCATACAACGAAAAGTTCTACAAGGACGTTCTAGAAGCCGGCGAACTGGCAAAATTGGGTGCCTACATCGTTTTTTTTTTGTACAACTCCCATGACTGTTATATAAAAATATTCGTCTGATTTTGTTTAGCGTATTACAATGACATTGTGGTTGGCGCCGTATGTTGCCGGGTAGACCAAGAAGTTGGCCGCCGACTTTATATCATGACTTTAGGGTGTTTGTCACAGTACAGAAGACTGGGAATTGGAAGTATGATGGTCGAGCACGTCTTAAATTTTGTAGAAAACGATGGAACGTTTGACAGTGTTTATTTGTAAGTGATTTTAATTGTGTATTTTTTTCCCCAGTTTCCAAGCAATTGGCAGATCTATGGGAAATATTTTTGAATAAGTGTATAAACAAAATATTTTGCATAATTATTCAAATTCAAAAAAGGCAATTTATTCTTATTTTATTGAAGTACTTACGCACCTGAATTTATATAATTCTAATGTTGTACCTTCCTACTTATAAAATATATAGGTTATTATGGCAATTTGGAGTTAAAATTAAAAATGTTGAGGGGGTTTGTTTATAATTTAGCCTCTCCTATAGTGACATCAATAAAATAGTGAATGGTTTGGTGAGAGTTTTAAATCATCCAATAGACTTAAAACAATCTTATAGTTATAGCAAGCAAGTACAAAAATTGTCGTTGTAATATTATACCTAATTAAAATTTTTTTTTTTTTAATGGTTTTATGTTGTATCGATATTGTTTGTAACAGATAAATTTTAATCTGTGCTTGAGGATCTGTAACATTTTGATTTCCAATAAAACCAATTCAATTGTAATCAGTTAGTAAATTATAAATAACCTATAAAAATGTTATCATAATATATTTTTTATTAATTAAATACTTGTTTGTAAAAAACTTGACAGTTGCTGTTGATTTTAATAACTTTAATTGTCTATTAACTTAACCTGACCGAGTAAAGTTATCTAGAAAATTGTAGCCTTTTTTATAAGGTAACTTGGTACAAGAGGCTCACAGCACCAAGATTTTTCTATATTATTTTAAGAGACGATATAAATCTTAAAGTTACATTTTTATATTAATTGCATTGTCATTAATTTTTAATAGGTAACTAATAGGTATGATTAAGTATTACTACAAAATTTTTGTTTGATATTAAAAAAAGTAGATTATAGATAAACAATACTAAAAAAAGCTATTTGAGATTTAATATTGTAGAAGTATGTTTTGGAATGATTATAGTCGTAACAATTTGTTATTATTATTATTTTTTAGACACGTCCAACTGAACAATGACAGTGCCATTAAGTTCTACAAAAAATTTGGTTTTGAAATAGTTGAAACAAAAGAACATTACTACAAAAGGATAGAACCTGCAGACGCATATGTACTAGAAAAACGTCTGCGACCCAAAACAACTTTAAATGGGAAAAACGAACATCTGTCAAATAACAATAAGAAAGATTAAAACTAAAAATAACCTTTTTTTATTTGTTTATATTGTATTATTTTATTATAACAGTTATAATAATTTAATAATAAAATAAACACATGCTGTAAATATATAACAGTACACAGTAAAAATGCGTAAAAACAATTTGTCTTTTTGGTTAAAATAATCTAGTTACCCACTCTTCTAAAAAAAATACTTTTACTCAACTAACATATGTACATATTGAATATACATATAACATATTTGTATACATATAACATATAATATACATAATATTATAATAATATTAATATACATATAACATATTGAATACAAAAAATGTTAGTAGTTACCATGTCCTGGAGTTTAAAGTAGGAACATTTAGTTAATTCTTAAAAAAAAAAGATGTTTTAACTTTTTGGAAAACCTTATGTTTTAGCAAAGTTTTTTTATTCACAATCATCATTACAATAGCATATTTGGACATACCTATTTGAACAGTTTGGTTAGGTCAGCTAAAAATATAAATATGTATGACCATCAAATAAGTATAAAATATTAATGCGTTTGCCTTTGGTGATGAATTTGACTCATTCAAAATATTTTTTAAAGTTCACTGCATCAATTTAAATATTTGATAGAGAAACCTGTGCAGAATTTAACGGGAAAAGAGCACCAGAATTTTTCAACCAAACAACATGGTTTAACAAGCCCAAAAAATGTTTCCAGCTAAGTTCTGCACTGGTCGCTTTGTCAAATTTTTAGATTGATACAGTGAAGCAGTTGGTAGATGCACGCTGGTAAAAACGTAATTTAAGCTGCTTAGATCACTGACACATCAACAAATACCTAAACCATTTTGGACACTGGAAAATTGCTGGTTTATTTTTGAATTCTTATGTTGATAAATTTGTTGTAAACATTTTGGTCTACAATTCAAAAAATAAACATTTGTTGATAACAATTAAAGTAACTAACACTGATAATTAAGTTTTTTAATTTGTTTATATTTTATAATTTGTTTTATTATTATATATTGTTTATATTTTTTTACTATTACTACAGAGTTATAATCATTTAATAATACAAATATACTGGAAATATAAAACAGCATACAATGAAAACAATTTTTTTTCAATTGAAATAATTGAAAAAAAGTCCTAATTTTAATCCAAAAAATATACTTTTCTGTACACTACATCAATGTGCAATTGGTTTAAAATACAGATAATGTAAATAATTGATGATTTAAGTTTACCAATCATTGCTTCAAAATAATTGTACAAGAAAAATCTCAAGAAAAGTAATAGTTTAATTTTTTGGAGTACATTAATTGTTTAGGAAAAAGTTTATGATCAGATCCATAAATAAATTATTAACAATTACACATTTCAATCTCTTTGAACAGTTCATCAATGCGCTGAGAACATAATACAGATCCTTCATGAGCTTCTTTACAGGTCTATTCATGAACAGGTACATAAACACATTAGTTACCCTGTAATGTACATTTCTAAATAATTAAAAAACACTATTCACTCACAATGGCCAAATTTAAGAAACCGTGAGGCAATCCTTTTAAAATATCCATGTTAATTTTTTTCTCTAGAGATTTTAACCGTTTAGCAAACATTACACAATCGTCTAAACAGGGATCCATGTCAACTGTCTGTAAAATCATATAAATAATATATAAATCTAAACAAGTATAAGTATCTAATAAATATAAAATTAAACTGCTTTGGGTAATGAATTTAACTAGTACAAAATATTTTTTGAAAATTTTTAACCAATAATAAAGACATTTTACAACCAGAATAAAATAACATATTTTTAAATGTACCATAATATGAACAGGAGGCAGCTGTTTAAAAAGATCATCACTAGCCAAGTAAGGCGATAAAAAAGGATCTTCTGGTAATTTGGGCAAATCTATTGATAACGGACTTTCTTCTAAGATTTCATTTAAAGCATCTTCACTATCGCTAAAAAAAAAAAACATTGATCTTATGTGAAATAAACATTATTTCAAAGTTGATGTTCATAAATATTATTAATTTGGAACTATTTACACAAAATTTACAAACAGTAGTATTATACACGAAAATTTACAGCAAATTAGATGGTAATTGAAGTTTGTTCAACACCAAACTATAAGTAAAAAATCTATAATAAAGATTATGTGTGCTAAAGTAAATAATTTTTTTCTTTATCAATAAATAATAAACATAGTATCTGTATTAAAAACAAAACTAAAGCACAAAAAGTTTATGTGAATTGAGTTAGATCAAATTGCACATCAAGTAAAGGCTTTAATATTACCTAATATCTTCTGTTGATTCTTGAGTCAACGTAGAGAGCGTATTAGTAATGGCAGAACTTATGTTTTCAGCCTTCTCCGTAAGTAATGTTGAAAATCGCCTTGACTGTTGTTGTTCATGAGCAGCCATAATAACATCAACACTAGTTGTTGATTCACTACCCTCTTTGTTGTCTTGAATCAACTCTAAGGCTTCTTCACTAGATTCTACTTCTTCTACCATGCTTTCCGTTGAAGTGCCATTTTTGGGTTTGGCAATTTTTCTTAATTTATATTCAAATAAACTGTCTTGGTAAACATCTGGGGAACACGCATAAGCTAAACAATATGCAAGTAAGAACCAAATTATACAAAATACACACTTATAAAACCTAATTGATCATAATCAAAATAGTGAACCTTTTAAACAATTAGTCATGAAGCCTAGAGGTATTAATGGATCAATTAAACTCAGTAATCTTGCGGGTGTTGGAGACCAGGCTATTAAACAAGGAAAATATGCCAAAAACAGACTATCCGGCGTTCTGAATCCCATTTCTATGCATTTTAATGCAACACAGGCACTTAAATTCCCTCCAGCCGAATCACCTAGTTAAATAATACATAAATAAACATCTTTATCATATGTAATGAAATAATGATATTGTACAATATAAATTGTAACATAATTACTTGTTCTAACTTTTAAATTAGTTAACTTTTAACTTTCTTAATTAGGATTTAAATAACAAAATGTATTTCATTGAGTTTAAGCATTTAACAATTATTATTTTAACATTTTTACAACAGAGCCAGTATAAGAAATTAGAATCTCTCAAATGCCAGTCAAGTGCTCTAACTTCTGAGCTACCTTGCCAGTAATTAGATAACAAAAAGTTTTGGTGCAATACCGGATGTATTTCAGCTTCACTCAACTAATAGCTGTTCAACATTAATTCTTCGTATTTCTTTCTATGATAAATTAAAAACAGTGAAAAATTTTAAGTGGCTGAAATGCTTAGAAATTAGAGAACTTGATCCTTTATCAAGAGATCCCTGGTTCATATCTTGGCTCTGTTGTGAAAAATGTTTTGACTTAAAATTTTAATTCAAAATTAAATAACACTTATAAAAATCTTACTAAAAAATGTTCTTTTTAGAACAAAAGAAATGGACTCAGCTCATCATGTTTCAAGTTCATACATTTAAAACAGATTAAAAACTAAATTAAATGATTAAGATAGAAACAATAAATTAATTGACCTAAAAAGTTTGATACAATGTACTAAGTTCAACATTTTCTTTGAGTTTGACTTCTTCAGGCCGTTCTGTAATTTAAGTGGTAGACAAAAAAAAGAATTCTTTTGTTGTTATTATTAAGTTGCTATTAACACCACGTTCTTGCAAATTTATTGTTTTAATTTTTTTATATTAAGTAGTGCTGTAAAAAAATTATAAGCACGTAATATAAAATTACTAAGTGATATTCAAAAATCACTAGTTTTTGAGAACTTACAGCAATAGTCAAAATTTATAAATGGTCAGTTTTAATTTTAACAACTCGCAATTACTTTAAAATCAAGCTTTTTAACTTTGTGAAAATAAATATTCCACATTTGTCCCTTTCCTCACAAACTTGGAAACATTGCTAAATATAATATAAGACCATAAGAAGATATTAAATTAAAACGAGATCAGTCATATTTTCAAAAATAATGGGTTTTTTGTTCTCCTACATTATCATTCAATTGCAGTTACCGGGTCACATTGAAAAAAAATGAATATTTTTGATAGCATTATCAAACAGTAGTTAATTGTTTGTGAGACATTAACACAATTTTTTAAACTTTTTATTTTTCTTATCACTTATATACCAAAATAAAGTTCTAATAGTAATAAAAACCAATTTGTTGAACTTAAACCAGGATTAATGATAAAATATTATATAAATAAAATAATTATTTAAAGTATGAACAAATATTTTAAATTACAATTTAAGTACTAATGAATTTTTTTTATTTTTCACCTGCCATTATTACGCGTTTAGCTGTAGAACCTAAGTATGCTGCGTTACTTAATGCCCAAATATAGGCAAATAATAATTCTTCTCTTGCTCTTGGGTATGGTGCTTTTGGTGCTAAAGAATAATCGACTGATAATATGGGGACATCTAAACGAACTGCCCATTCTCGCAGATAAGATTCATGGGAACTTGAGCTTTGGGCAACAAAACCTCCTCCATGACAATGTATAATAAGATTTTCACATGGCTCTGGTAATATTCCCATACCAGGATTTTCAGCAAGCTAATAATTGTAAAAACATTAATACATTGTTTATTAACATACATACAATTTTTACCATGCCTTCACGCTTAGTTTTTGCAATAAGTCGAACATTTAGTGAGGCTGGTCCAGTATAACACGTAGGTGGTAGAAATTCTAATAATTGGCCATTTGGTTTTAAGTACATAACAGGTTTGCTGGGGATGGCTATTAATCGATTTACAGCAACTGCAGGTGAAACTAATTTGGGCAAACTTTTCAACAGTTCTAAAGTGTAAAACATTAAATAAGCAAGTTAATTGATTTTATAAGAAATCATTTACTAGAATGGTTGGGGAAAATTTACCTACCAGTTTCGCCTAGAAATAAAAATGCTTTGTAAAACTCTATTGAAGAATACTGAATTACGTTGACGATTCTGCGAGCTCTCAATTCTGGGTTTAACATATATTTACTGCCTAAATAAGTTTTACAAAATGTAATTGGATCAAATGTTTTGGTAGGTTATGACTTATGAATAAAACTTACAATTCCATGCAGTATTTGCCCTAGCTAACATGCTATTTTCATTATAATAGACTTCACTAAAAGCAGCCATCATTATAGCAATTGTTTTCAAAGCAGGCTGAAGTGATTCATTAAACTTAATAACAATAAAAAAAAATTAATTACCTATAGTTATTATGACTATTAAAGTTACAAACTTACAACACATGGTTTATCATCAATAAATGTAAAATACGAGCACATAACATACATGAAAAAATAAATTCAGTTTATTGTTTTGATCGAGTTAAAAATTAAAACACAAATTATTAACATAAAACATTGACAAGGTTTTGAGTATGTAAGTAGAGAATAGAAAAGGACTTGTTGTCTGAAATACTGTTTAATTCACACTTAAATGGGTTTTCAAATAATAAATACATTATACTTTTTTATAAAATAAATTTAAATCAGTTATTTTTACCAAAATAAAGACAATTAATGCTCGTTCTAACCTTTTATACCAGTTTAACAAAAGTGTGGTTCTGAGCAATAACAATAGTTTATTCCAGTGGTTCACAATTATCATTGAGCCATAGACCCCTAGCTAAAACTTAAATTGGACAGGGGACTGGGACCCCTTATTTGTGATTACTTACTTTACAACTTTGTTTAACCGACCTTTTTTTTGCAACAATCGAGTTTCAATAGTGATTGCGTAAAATACCTTGAATTTCAAACGACTACATGTTTAATAATTCCACTAAAATAAAATAATAATATTACTTCAGTACTACCATTGATTACAAATAGTACTATTTATAATCAATGGTACTACTTAACCACAGACCCCCTAACATCAATATGCGGACCACTAATTGGGAACTACTGGTTTATTCATTAGGAATGTAAAACCCCACTAAAAATAATCTGTTGAAAAAATGTGTACAATAGGTCTAAGAAAAATGAATATTTTCAGGTTACAAGTTATTAAAAGTTATACATAGTTTGCATATAATACATTTACACGTCATTCTATACTATTTAAACATGCCACTAGTTTTCTAGTTTTCTTTTATTTTATAAATGCAGCATTTATTGTTAAAGTCTGAAGCTATAGGTAATGTTTGCAAAATGTAGACTAGCTAGCGGCTAGTGATCATCACTGTATATCCTTATTACACTTTGCCCAACACTAGATTTTAATCTACTTAAATAGTTATATCAATCTTGCAAGCCCACCCCATGTCTTTTATAAAATTAGTTTGCCCATGACTTTGACGCTTTAAACAGGTTCAGAAGTTGTATAGCAAACCTATTCTTTAGTATCTTTTTGAAAATTATGATTCTTCAATTATTTGAAGAAAAAAAGACAACAAAGTTAATATATTGTAATAGACAAATGTTGAAAGAATAATAAAATGCTTATTTCAAATATTTACCTGGAAAGCTAAACAACGCCCATAAAAGGGACAAAGTTTAGATGGCTCAATTTTCATCATCAGTTCCAAAGCTACAGAGTCGTTTCCAGAAAATAACATACCTGGATCACTCCAACTAATTAGAAGACATACATTTTCCAAACACAATACTAATGAATTCATCACTTGGTTACAGCACTCAATTTCTCTGAAAAATGTATTTGTATCATTCAAAAATAAAATAAAAATATTTTATTTGTAAATACTAAACTAGACATACATACTTGGCATAAAATGTTTTACGGAAAAAAAATGAGTCACGATTAGCAGTAATCTGATTACAAATTTTAATGCAATAAGCAATAAAAGTGTCAACAACGGACACAAAACTTCGGTATCCATTGCCAGGTACAGATGGATCAAAATCATAGAGATGACAAACATTGCGTAGTTCACAAACAAAAGGCTTAATTGCTCCAATATTATTAAATAACTGTTCAAAAGAATTGGCTATTGTAGTTGAACTATTTCTTACGTCAGTTGTAAAAAAAGTTTTATGTTCATTGCATAGGTCTCTTAATTTGTCATACAACAGCATGTTATTATTTATTTCTAAGTTAATATCCATTTTTGAACCTATAATAAAAAATAATACATATTTACATTAATTTTCTTTTAAAAAGTTATGTAATTCAACTACATGTTCAATAAAATTTTTGTTTGCAATAAATTTTTTTTAATTTGTTCTTTTTAAATGTGGAAATTTAAAAATAAGATTTTTATCGACGGCAAGCAAATATTAATTACTGACTTTTTGTAGGTAATCTAGTAACATAAAAAAAATTGTTATTTATTCTAGAGCTAAGAATATTTCTATTGAAATCAATAATAGTAAAAATACAAAATACCTACTTAGCTAAGGTGTCAAAACTTATAGTTTATGTTTTCTTGTAAGTAAATAGAAATCAATAAAATCTTATGGCCTTTACATTTGGTTGTAAATGAATTTATATTTAAATGTAATGATCTATTAGGTCAGAACAGTGACACATTTAGAAAGAAACAATACAATATTGATTGTTTTTGAAAATCATGAGAAATCTAATTGTTAAAGAAAAAAATAAGTAACAGCATTAGATTTCTAATATAATACAATTATTTTTAAGTATTAGTATAAGTACTTAACTTTAGAAGATAAATAACAAGAACGTGAAGTGGGTAATTGTGTGAAAAAAAGTGGCTAATAAGTAGGTACTTACAAAAATTTTGAAGATTGAATATTTTTATTCTTGCAAGTAAAGGTTGTAGAGTGTAGACAATTGTCAACCTAGAAAATTGTTTTTTTTTTTTTTACAGATAATATATAGCTTAACATACAATACTAGAAGTGGTCTAAGCAACAACTTAGTGACCAAAAGTAACCAGAAAAGTGACCTTGTTCATAATTTTTTTGATATAGTCCTTAATTACATTAATTTTGATATTAAAATCTGTTTTAGGTTACCTAAGCAATCATAATAAACATTAAATTGGTATTGGAAACTGAGATTTCTTGAAATTCACAAAAATTAAACAATGTATAAGATTACTAAGAACTTTTTTTTTTTTTACAAAATACAATGTCTTTTAGGTACCAAGAAATTTAAATTATTAAAGTCTGAACACTTAATTAATACTTATAAAAATTAGTAAGTAATAACTACAATAAGTTGTTATAAGAAGTTTCTTTCATTAACATCAAACATTTGAATAAACTCATTAGTCATTACAAATATAATTTAGGCCCGACTAAAAAAATTTAAAATATATAATAATTACTTAGTGAATTGGTCATAACTTATAATCTTCTGGTTTGTTCGAAAAAAATAACTTGAAAAATCTTTAATCAAAATGAATCAGAAATGGAAATCATGATAAGTGCTTGCACATAAGTAAATTTCACTTTTATGAAAAATATAGTTACCTATGATACAAATTTAGTGATTTAAGTAACCTAGTACGTAAAAAGTTACTTTAAGTGACTCAAAGTTAAAAAAGTGACAAACTTCCAACCCTGTATTATAGAAAATAAATTTAATAGGTAAACAAAAAAATTTAATAACACAAATTTATACACTTACCTCTACCTACACATATTGTAAATATTCAGAAAACATTTCAGCGCCAGCAATAATATTTGTCGATTTGTTGCGATGAAACAAATGACGCATTTTACGGTTAAAACCAATTGTGGTTCAATTGATAGTCCGAGTGTCACTTTGGGCGAGATGTTGTTAACGAGCATCTAGCGGAAACGAAAATACGATTTGAACCAAAACGTAGAGTAATATTAGATACTTTCCCCACTAATAGTACCTGAAACACTGTCGTGATTACAGTTATTAATAATATTGTGTAATCGTCAAGAACACAAAAAGAATATCGATTGAACAATTTATACTATTAAATAATTATTACTCAGAGAAAATGGCCTTTGCGATCGGTGAGCGGATGATTGTCGACGTGCGAATGACGTTTTGAGTAATCAGCTCAACTTGATCTTAATGTTTAGCTACATCAACGATAGTGTCAGACCACCGTTCGGTAAACACTATTTAAAAAAACCGTACGTGGCAAGTTGCGGGAAAAATAAAAAAAAAAATATAAAAAAAGTCATCAGCAGACCTAGCTGACGTTCAATATTAAATAATGTATTTACAATGGATTTATGGATAATGCAACTTGCAAGTCTGCAAAAACGCTTCCGTTTAAACTATATGTTTGTATAATGAATATCATAATAGTATTAGTATAATATAATATTACTAATATTAGTCATTAAATGGTCATCACGCAACCGTTTGGCGTTTCGAGTTTGTTATCACAGTGTGCCGCAGCGCGTTGATAACGCCGGCGACTCTTATCGGTTTTTACTTTTTACCACGAACCTATGGCAGCCTGTCCGATTTATCTCTTTTCACTGGTTTTCACGTCAGAATTTCAAGAACTTCCCTCCCCCAGAAACTGTGTATCAAAATTTATATTCCCTCCATTTTCACGTTTGTACCACAGATAATATAAAACACAGATAATATAATGTTTTATCTTATCTGTGTTTGTACCGTCGTTGTTTAATGTTTTCACCGACCGAATCTTGGTTAGTATTTTTGTCTATGGTTACCTTAGTTGTCGTATTCGCATGTAAACGCTCGTCATTTCGCACGTGAACACCGGACTTGGATCCCCGAGACATTTTAGTTTAAATAATAATAGTTCACCTGTTCGCCCACTCCGTTTTCGTTCCTCCAACGTTCCGTTCGCAACAAATTTTTTCGAGATGGCGGACGACGGTGATTGTCCGTTCCGTGTCGAGTACGCCAAAAGTAACCGATCGAAGTGTAAACTGTGTAAGGACGGCATTGAAAAAGAACACTTGAGACTCGCCGTCATGGTTCAAGTACGACGAAAATTATAATATTTTTACTTTACTTAACCTTTTTTAATGATCTGAGATTAGAATCTATGAGCCGCCTGTTAACGAGTAGAAATTTTGATTTTGGAACTAATTTGAATGACGCGCCAATTACACAGACAACATTCATTAGAATAGTTATCGCAAATACTACATGTATTAGTTATCTTAAGAAACAATATTAAATAGAACTGTAAGTACCTTGGATCCTTTGTACAAAGGGACGGAGCAACATAGAATTAAGTGCGGTTGGATGGAATTGAGAGAAGTGTCAGTTTCATGTAAATAATGAATTCCAACAAGTTTAAAAAGCAAGTTTTACAGGAGTGTGGCGAGACCAACCATAGTTCAGAGTGTTGGGCAGTTGACGAGAAAGTAGAACAGAGTATGAGTGTAGCGGAAATGAGAATGCTTGGATGGATGAGTGGAGTAACAAAAAAATACTATGAAACAAGTATGTAAGAGGTAGGTAGGTAGTATTGGTGTTGCATCAATAGTGGGTAAGAAGAGGGAAAATAGACTGAGATGGTTTGGATATGTGATGAGAAGGGAAAAAACTAGAGCAGTTATAGCGGTTATGAAAATGAACATTGAATGAAAGGAGAAAAACCCAAAAAAAGATGGATGGAAACAATTGAAAAAGATACGACGGTTGATAATGTGTGTGTAGGTTATGAGGATTGTGTATGATCATTATAAGTGGTGGAGGGATATTACGATGGTGGCCAACCCCAAATAGTTGGGATAACGACGAAGAAGAAGAATTAATTAAATTGTTATAACTAACATTAACGTTTGGTGATCGATTTAGAGAGACTTTATGATTTTAAATCAATCATGAAATGACAAGATGAGAGTGATTAATAGACTTGAGATGGCCTTGGGATTGCGAAGCAGAAACGTAAGCAGTAAAGGCTGTTATGAAAATGAACGTTAGGGAGAAAAGAGAGAGACAAAGTTTTTTGTAAATAAACCACTAGCAGTCCAACCATTTTTTGGCTATTTCCCTGTTTTTGGTTATGTACAACTGTATTACAAAAATTTGTGACTAAGTATTTATTTTTATTTGGTCCTACCTCGTTTAGTTGGCCTTTAAGTTTGTATTTTAAATTTCCAAACTTTTTCTGAAAAATTTAAGTTTTTATTAAATTTGAAAATTATTTATTTTTTAAGTTCTATAAAAACCTCAAAATTGGTTTGATAACTGTACAACATTTGTGTGCGTTATACTTTGTTTCATAATGTGTGAAATGTCCTAGTCTTTTGGTTAGTTAATGTAAGAAAAATCCTAAAATAAAATTTTGATATTTGTAAAAACTCGTTTTCCTTAAATTTTACTATTTTTACACATTTGTTTAGGAAGTTTTGTTACTAACTTTTTGCATTTTGAAAATTTTAAAAGCAAATCTCCCTAGTACTGTGAAAACAAACAAGATGAACCAATGAATAGATTTATTTTTTATTTTTTATATCAACAAATTAACCATTTTTTTTAAATAATCCAAAATTTAAGTCTGCACCTCTTACTTTTGTAATCTTGGCTGTTTTTTGAAACTAAAAGTTTTGGTTAAAATTGTATAATATTTTATGTTCCCAATTATTATTAGTTCATTGTAATTTTATTTCCAGTCTCCTGTATTTGATGGAAAGCAGCCTAACTGGTACCATTTCAATTGTTTTTTTGCAAAACAGCGTCCTAAAACAGTTGCTGATATTGCTCACTTTGAATCAATCAGATGGGAAGATCAAGAAAAAGTTAAATCTAAATTGGGTAATTTACTGGAGATCATTTTGTTAATTTTTAAGTTGTTATTTTTACTTGCACACTTAACTTTTTAGCCAACTAACAATGTACATAATATTATAGGTAAGTTTAGCTTCATGAGAATTTCAAGTTTTAAATCAGAAAATGTTTTCAGCCATTAAATAAAATAAATTATAATTTATAACATACATAAATTAAACAACTTCTACAGACACATTTCCCCTCGCATTTTTCCATAATTCCATTTTCTGAGCTTATTGCTATAAAATTGATGTTAAACACCTTGTATATGTAAAGCATGACCGTTAACAGATTTCTCAAGTTTAATTTTAAATTTTAATTATTATTAATAGAATCTGTGCTTGGAACTGCACCACCAGTGACTGGTAAAAAGAAATCAGCTCAAAAAAAAAAAACTAACCTGGACTTTAATGCTGAGTATGCTTTATCTGGAAGAGCTGTCTGCTGTGGTTGTCAAGATAAAATTGTTAAAGTAAGTTAATTTGATGTTTACACCATGTACAGTATACAGTTAACAAGACTTCAAATGGGGTTTGGTTCATTGAAACATCAGAATTGTTTTTTGTCGTGATAAATCTAACTGTAATATTTGAATTTAACACATCCACTGCGTATTGATATGGTATATACATACCACAGTGCATGTAAAAAATAGAAATAGAAAATTTAAGTTAAAATTTTGACATACAAATACTGTAGTATACATTAAGCAATGCCGATATAGAAAAATAAGGTTGCACCTAAAGCTAATTGGATCAAAACCCTTAAAATAATGTTTAGGACTGACTTCAATTTGCGTATACAAACAAAACCTAATGACGTCATAAGGCTTTAAGTGCAGCGAATGTGTTAAGTTTTGTGATCATTATTATGATTAACATCGCTTGATTGACAAACAAAAGATCAGATTGATTCCTATTTAATTTTCATGACACAAATATGCTCTTCTGTTTCTACAGGGAGACCTTCGCATAAGTAAAATGGATTATGAAAGTGAAGAAGCCCGCCGTTTCGGTGGTATAAATAGATGGCATCATTTAGAGTGTTTTGTTAAACTTCGAGAAGATTTAGGATTTGTGGATTCTGGTGCTTTACTGAGTGGGTTTAATTCTCTTAAAGTGGAAGACCGAGAAAATATTAAAAAACTGCTGCCTGTTTTAACATCTAAAACGTCTATGTGAGTATTTTGTCTTTTAATGCTTGTCTTGTGAGTTGTGATGCATATATTTAAAATTGTTTACGTTGGTATTGTTTAGCAACAACAGTGTGGACAAAATTGATGGACCTAGCCCTAATAAAAAACTAAAAATGGGTGATGAATCTAAAGTAGAAATGAAAAAGCAAAATAAGCTGATGTTTAAGCACAGAGATTATTTGAAAACACTTAATGTTAAAGTGTGCAAAGAACTGTTGGACTATAATAAACAAGAAATACCAGAGTCAGACAATTCAGCAGTATGTTAATTATATTTCTAATCTAAAAACAAAACATATTTAAATAAAAACATTCTAAATTTGTGTCATTTAAATTACTTAGACCTTAGTGTATTTGTTGTATAGTAACACAGTATACTCATTTAGATATTAAATTGTGCTCTTTCTGTAAAATTGTTAATAGTGTTTGGTTATAGTCAACAGTCAATACTTATGTTTTATTTATCTTGATGTTATTTATAGATTCATGACAGACTGTCAGATGCTATGACTTTTGGTGCTTTACTTCCTTGTGATGAATGTAAAGGTCAGTTAGTATTCAGAAGTGGTGTTGGATATCAATGTTTAGGCTATAAAAATGAATGGCTTAAATGTGAAAAAATTTTCCTTAAACCACCTCGTACTAAGTTTGAAGTTCCTCCACATATTCTGGAGAACGACACTTTTTTGTGAGTACAATTTTTTATGGTAAATTATTTACTGTGTTTATTTAACATTTATTTATTTTTCTTTGTAGCCAAAGATACACTCCAAAAATACTAGAAAGAATATATGCAACACGCGATCAGACTCTTGCAAAACAAACTTCTACATTCTCAAATGATAACAAAGGCGTGTAAGTTATAATTACCTCTTATGCTATGTTTTTTGAAGAGTTATTTGTTTTTAACATGTATAGGTAATTAATTTTTACAGAGTAAGAGTTACGCGTATTTTGCCTTTAAGAAACATGGAGTTTTCAACCATACTAAAGGGTAAAGACTTAAAAGACATTAAACTGAAAGTGGCAAAATTAGGTGGAATAGTAGTGGCTCAGTGCTCTGAAAATGTTGCAGCTGTTTTTGCTTTAGAAGGTATAGTGTAATTTTCTATTTTGGTATAAATTTTTATAACTTAAATGTTACCTATTCATTATTTTTTTGATTTAGAAGGATAGTTGTTGGTATATTTTTTTTCTTTTGATAGAGCTAGTACTGTAAAACATAACAGAATTCTATTGTTTTTTACAGTCTCTTAATGTTTCTTAAATGTTAAATCAAAAATTTAATCTGGGAAATATTGAGTTATTATACTTATAATTAAAAAATTTTAAATACTTCTGTTTTCTACTTAAGTAGTTTTACAATATCAAAACAATTATTATTTCTCAAATCAAAAAATGTGGCATGTGTAATCTAGACAATAATCAATATTAAATTTAATCAGAAATAATTTTGTTATTATTTGTCTTTATAGTATTGATTACTTTATAAAACTTAAAAACTGCATGTTTTTAACAGATAGTGTCGGGAAGAAAGGTGTTAAAATTCAAACGGCTGAAGATTTAGACATTGAAGTGGTCAATCCTACTAAATTTTTTGATGCTATTGATAAAGGTGGTAATGCAATTGATTTGATAGTTGAACAAAACCTTGCACCTTGGGGAGGAAAAGTAAAATATTTTAAAAAAATTATAAAAAAAAAAATTGTTTTAATTTGTTATATTTTAAATTAGGCTAAAGAAAGAATTGAGAAAAGACAAAAAGAATTGGAACAAAAGGATAAAATTGTTTCTAAAAGTAAAAGCTTCAAAAGTATGTATGAAAAACGGATGCCAGCCAGTGTGACGTTAACTCTGAAAGGAGGTATTGCTGTCGAACCTCAATCTGGACTTGATCACAGAGCGCATGTTTACAAACATAAAGATGAAGTTTGGAATGCTAATCTTTGCCTCTCTGATATGCAGACTGGTAAAAACTCATATTATAAATTGCAGTTGCTGGAGTCTGACAGCCTAACTAGGTAACTTACTTGAAAATACCTAATTTAATTGTTCAATAAGTATTAAGGTGGTAACAGATTATAAATTTTTTTTGAAGTTATTGGTTATTCCGTTCGTGGGGTAGAATCGGAACCACAATAGGCGGGTTTAAAACAACAGAACATGACACTTTACACGATGCTAAAAAAGAATTTGAACATTATTATGAAGATCAAACAGGAAATATGTGGAAAAATCGAAAACATTTTGTTAAAATGCCTGGTAAAAAAGTTCCAGTTGACACAGATTATGGACAGGTATAAAAAAGTTCTATTTAACATATAATAATCATAAGGTGTCAAACCAGTCAAATATTAATACCAAATTTGTTTTGCTCTAGGATGAATCAAAAACTTTGGATACTGTGAGTAATATTCCGTGCAAGTTACCTGATTCTGTTCAAAAACTAATCCGTTTGATTTTTAATGTGGAATCTATGAAAAAAGTTATGTATGAATTTGAGGTGAGTTTTTACTGTTCAACATTTTAATACTTTGTTTATTTATATTTGGGGTTATTGTTAGAGTTGAATAAATCAATATGTAATTATGTGTTTCAGTTGGATTTACAAAAAATGCCATTGGGTAAATTAAGTCACAAGCAGTTGCAACACGCGTTTTCAACGTTAAATGAATTAAGCGGCATTATAGATTCACACAGTGAAAAAAGCAAAAAGGATAAAATTATTGAGATTACAAACAAGTTTTATACACTGATACCACACGACTTTGGCATTAAAACACCTCAACCAATTGATTCAAAAGAAATTCTCAATGTATATAGTATATAGTTCTTAAAGTTTTTGTCTAGAGCAGTGCAGAATGTTAATTTAATTGATCTTTTTGTCACTCTTTAAGGCCAAGTTAGAGATAATTCAAAACTTAATGGAAATCCAAATTGCCTACAACATGATGGAAACCAAGACTTCCGGAGATTCCACAATACATCCTTTCGATTCACACTATTTGAAATTAAACTGCGCTATTGACGTAAGTTGTATTGTGTCTCGTTAAGTGTAATATTTTTTGTTCTTTCTGGTTTTTGGTGTCTGCAAATAAATGTGATGTATTTGTTTGATTTTCTAGGTACTAAACTTTGAAATGAATGAGTTCAAAATTATCGAACAGTATGTTAAGAACACTCATGCCGAAACCCATAATTCTTATTCATTGAAAATCCAAGATGTATTTAAAGTGATTCGAACTGGTGAAGAGAAGCGTTTCAAGCCATTCAAAAAATTACATAATCGTAAATTGTTGTGGCACGGTTCACGTATTACTAATTTTGCAGCTATACTTTCTCAGGTAAGTTTTTTTTATGATTTTATTTTCAAGATAGGAACTAAATTATTTGTACATTATTTATAGGGCTTACGCATCGCTCCTAAAGAAGCTCCTGTTACTGGTTATATGTTTGGTAAAGGTATATATTTTGCGGACATGGTGTCAAAATCAGCCAATTATTGTATGGCCTCTCATGGCAACAATACCGGTTTACTTCTGTTGTGTGAAGTCGCATTGGGTAACATGTAAGAGTAATCAAATACAATGTTTAATCATCGATTATAAATAATATTTATAATTAATGGTTTTATTAGTATTAACAATTTCAAACTAAATGTATCGGCTTGATAGGGTTGAACACAAAAAGGCGGAGTTCATTGAAAAATTACCAGTGGGAAAACACAGCTGCAAAGGAATTGGCAGAACAATGCCCGATCCTGATGCTTCATTGTTGATTGAAGACAAACTAGAAGTTCCTCTCGGCAAACCAGTTCCTTCTGATATCAATGACACTACATTGCTCTACAATGAGTATCCTTTTTATGCATTCATACTTATTTTACAAAATTTTTGTTTTGCCATAATTGGTAAGCAAGTTTGTGAAAAAATCTCGTTTTTATCAATCTTTTTATGTATCATTTTATGAAAACCAGCTGAACGAATTATTGAATCTTGAATGATTGTTAAATACTAAGTACATATAAATTTAATAACACGATTCTTCACTATGTATTGTGTTTAAAAAAAAATATTTTTATAAATTTCTTTAACTTTTTCTTCTATTAGATTTATCGTTTATGATATTTCACAGGTCAAACTTCGTTATGTAGTCAAAGTAGACTTCAATTTTGATTATTAGAAGAACAAAACTACTATGAATCTGCAGTAAAGAATAACTTTTTTTTTTGTACCAGTTTTTCTACTTGTTATTAAATTATTATCTATAAATGAGTATGATATTTTTTCACCTTAATTTCACACGTAAGTCATCAAAATTTATTCATTCGTATATAAATTTTTTTCTAAACATTCAAGTAACATAAAAATAATTTTATTAATTGTCAAGTTATTTTTTTTTTTTTGTTATATAATAAGATTTTGAATTTTAATGATAAAAAGTTTCAAAAATAAATATGAAGTTTTAATATTATAAATATTGTTTAGTTTATTTAGTTAAGATTAGTTTACTGTCAAACCTATGCACAGCACTACACAATTACAACTTGTTTAAAATAGACATTTCTCAAGATGAGCTATTTTCTCAAGAGAAAAATTATATATTTTTCTAAACCTGTTTTGTTAAAAATAAATATTCCTTGCAAATAAAATGTAGTAAACTTTTAACTTAAATTTACAAAAAAATCTTAACTTTGCAATGAAATTTATCATTTTAAACTAAAATAGTACGTCTATACTGTGTCCAGTGAGTGAACGCGCTTTTGTCCATGTAGACTTATGGCTGACACTAATTTATTTTCCATGTAACCAATATTGCCAACTAGCAATGGTTGGGCGTTTCACAGGCTGTGGGGATGCGTAGAATGGACCAATTACTTTATAGTTGCGTCATGTTCTTTCATTGGACAATGTATAGTTTTATGTAGCCTGTAAAGTAAACATCTGTTTTGTTTAATATTTTAAATCTAGCTTTATATTCAATACTGTAAGTGCTACAACCCGACATATTTTAGTTTTACCATTTTATTTTCTTGATATTGTAAATGTTTGAAATTCCCGTTTAGAAGATGTATGTTGTAATTCTTAACACGGCAGAAATATTGACAACTCCAAAATCTTTACAACACTTAGAATAAGATAGGAATAGAATATGATATAAATATAAAATTTATACTGTTGGACATAAACAGAATTACATAATAGTTATTACTTAAGAAGTTACAATAAATAGTAAGAATAATGCAATTTTAATGTATGTCCATTTATTGTTAACATAACATACAAAACTAGAGCCAAGAAATAATTATGTTATACTTAAGATATATATATATATATATATATACATATATTATATATACTTGTAAAGAACACTAGTTATTATTTTTCCAATTAGCTTGATAAACATTTTTCAAGTAGAATTAATTAAATATTTCCGGCGAATCTGCCTTCAGCAATTTGCGTCTCCCATTTGTCAAGCCACTCGTTAGGGCAGATGGACTTTGAGACTCGATTGTAGTACTGGCATGCTTCAAACTCTTCACCTCTGATTTTCTTACAACGATGGAAATCCAAAAAGCTCTGATAACAGTACCTGAAAAATTAATGTAAAAATCAGTTATTATTTAACATAATATGTTGAAGTTTTAAGGTATCGGAATGATTTTTCATGTTTGTTGTTCATTCAATCTCTCAATAAAGCAATGAAGTAAATTTTTAATCTCATCATAATATTGTTAGCTTAGAAAACAATTTTGATGTTTTTAAGTTATTTGCTTTTAATAAAGCTCAGTATAAATTTCATCTACCTACAACTAGAGTTCTAAAAAAAAGATCTGTAAAAAGAGTTAAAAGTCAATTGTATATTATACATTTTGACGACAGCAAAAAAAAAAAAATGAAAATAGTTATTTTTCTATTACCAAACTAGAAATTTTTTAAATTGTACATTATGTAATCAGTATCAAAAAATGACCAGAGTACGACAAATGTAGAAAAGTTTCATAACATTTTTTTTGTTAAAAAACGAGTTTGTAATCTCGTTATTTAATGCTACCCTAGACATGTGAAGCAAATGCATTGACAAGAATGTTTAACTATATCATATGGAATAGAATTTGAAAAGACCCCATTAATAGAAACTATACGTATGTTTAATAAAAATTACTTGGTCTGATTGGTGTTGGGGAAACGAGGATCCCATGGTGCTGTTTCAAGTTTGACTCCGTCTACCTCAAGAACCATTTTGTCTGGTTATACTGGAAAACAAAATACAACAAACTATTAATATAGTAGTTTAAACATATATAAATATGATCAAGGTGTATTTAAGGGGGGGGGTGTAATGGGGCGATCACCCCTCCCTAGACCGTAAAATTTACATTGGAAATAGAAATTAAAGGAGGAACTGGACTCAATTATTCAATATTGTACACAAATAATCACATTTGCTACCCCCTAAAAAAGGGTCCAAATACAAAATAATGAACGCCCTTGGATATGATCAATTTGGAACCAATTCACAAATTCAATTTTATTAATAAAGGTTTTGAATAACATGTTTAATTTGGAAAAAATTATAATTTACATAAATAATCATAGGGGTACAAGTAAAGAAAATTCTAAAATATTACCATGATTAACTTACTCAAATTTAAGTCGCACCAAAAAGTTATTTTTCAATAAAATTAAATTACCAACTTGTTTCTATAGGCGTGAATTAATATTTATAATATTAGAATCCCTAAATTATTATTTTGCGTGCAACTCAAATAGAATGAATCATAATTATTACTGAGAGATTTCAAAAAACTTTAGTTAAAGTTAAATAATTTCACCAAAAGCATAAAATATGCACTATGTTAGCACCCTAATAGAAATCACTAATTAGCGATCAAATTCTAAATCATTCAAATTAATACCTAGGTCTTCACTTTTATTTGACAAAAAATACAAGCTTACAAAACTATTAAGAAACATGTAAATCTGTTTTGAAGTTAATAATAGTACCATTATGATGAAATAGTAAAATAAGTCATTTCAACATTAGGCACACATTTTATAGGTGTTTTGACCCGTGTGTCGGATGATGTACGTATTACATTTTTAAGAGCAATGTTAAATTTCTTTAGTACCTATTTCATTCAAGTAATCAAAATAAACAATTAAAATTATTACTTACATTTTACACCAAAAATAATTAATTTACTAAATTTGTACTAGTTCTAACAGTAATTCTTTGGACATACAAAATTATTAAACTATTTTGAAGTGTCAACATTCTGATCTTGATGGGTTGTTTTCAGTGGGTTACTTTTTTTTTGTACTTATGCCAGCACACTGATTTTATTAGTTGTATTGTAATAGAGGCACTACAACTTTTATGGAGAACAGTTAGCGCAAATATTATTACTCACAAATTCTTAGTAAAAAAAAACACAACATAATATTTTGACATTTTTGTGGTAAAGAATGAAACAAAAAAAGTATAGCAATACCAACTTCAAAAAAGTGTGATTTGGAGAGTCCTAACATTTTTCAATAAGTAGCAATCGCAGCAGATTTTTTTTTTTACGTGCAGTGCAATATATTGTAAATCGTGGTTTCCGTCAATGGTAGCTTTAATTTTTCATAAGTAAAGTAAAAAATGACAAATCGTGAGTACAGTGTCGTAGCACCAAGAACTGCCTTACCATTTTATTATGATATAATATTGTTCACAATAATTGGGGGGCCATTACTGAATCACCAAATGAGTACAATCATGTCAATGATTTTATGAAATGTAAATTACATACATAACATTAATTATAAAATAGAAAAGTATATTTAAACGATTGAATTAAATCATAAAATTATTCATATCTAATAAAATAAAGAATCCATTAGAAACAACATTAGACGTTGAAATACATGCACCAATGTATAGTTGTTGTATAGAATAGGGGAAGGTTGTACACAGTGAAACACCTAAAACTCTTTTTCAAATAATTCATTCATTTATAGTGGTATTTTAATGAAACACGAAAAAATAAACTTAGAATATTGTTTAGTATTGAAAAATAAATTAACATATCTTATACTTAGCTTTTTGCTAAGTATATATGCTATATTTTGCCTTTATTAAAAACCACTTATTTAAAAAAAGGCAAAATGTCTTCCTGTGGTCACTCCTTGTTCACACTGAGACATGAATTGTGACACTTTATAAAATTTCCAAATTTAATAATTATAAACTTAATGAAACTATCGCTTTTTTAATACTTAGAACATTAATTAACTAAAAAACATTTAAATCACACTACAATAGTTTTTCGTATAATTTTCAAATAAAAAAAATATTTTCAATATTAAAATCACAGTAGAGAAAATAGTTCATAAACTTCATTTAGATGAATAATTCATTTAATTTAAGTAGTACTAAAATACTGAACTACATCTATAACGGACATATGAAATATTTTATTTATTTTAGCCTTAAGTACTTAATTTACAAACATTTCATTTTTCAGAGATATGAATAAAAAGTAGCTCAATTACACTCAAATAATACTACAAATACAATATTAAGATTGAAATGTATTTAGTTATATACATATATCTAAGGAAAGATTGAAAATTTAAAAATCTTCAAAAAGAATTTTTTTTTCAGCCAAAATCAAAAACAAAAGTAGTGATAACAAAAAAAATTATAATAATAATGACTGATGTATACAATTTTTATATTATTTGACCTACTAAGCAAATACAATTTTTGTTATAAATTTAATTGTAACTAGATGTCGATACCATTGATTTTATAATATATAATGATTAAAACTATTCATTTCACTGCCCCATGTCTCACTGTGTACACCTTTCCCCTATTGGACATTTTTACTACATCAAAACTTCAAAATAAAAAATGATAATATACAGTTTAATTTTTTAGAACAAAAACATTAAGTCTAGTATTATGTAAACAAAATGAACTATTATTAATAATTAAAAAATATACAAGTTCTAATATACTGCAATCGTAATTAATGTATTTATTTACAAAAAATGTGTTATTTACAAATTATGTTCTAGTCATCTCTTATTTAACTAAAGGCCTAGTTTTATTATCTTGTTCCCCGACAGTCTCTTGATAACGTTTAACTTCATCTAAATACAGTGACCACGCGTCTGTGGGTTTAGTTTGCTTTTTATCTTCGTCTGGTTTAACTTTTTTAACTATCCCAGTTTTCAATGCTTTGTTCTTACGTTTACCAACCATTGGAATCATTCTAGGTACTTCAAGTGGTTTATTAGACGAAGTGGCTAAAGTAGGACCCGCATTTGAGGCATCAGCGGACAAACGAGTTTGTACTTCAGATTTAGATGGCTGAGGTGTCTGTTGTTGCTGTTGAAAACGCTTAAACACTTCTAAAAACGAGCCATCATTTTTAAATGCATTTTGAGACTGACGATTGTTATAGCCGGCCATGGTTGGTGACAAACGTTTGTAATTTTGTCTTTTGTTAACAGCTTTTTCACTCGACACCTATAATCAAGAAACTCTCGCACATCACATTACGGTTCCAAAATCATAAAATCAATGTTAAGCCAAGGGCAGGCAAAAATTCCCGGTATCATAACCTTTTTAAGTCTTCAAGTCTTAGATAGCCAATTATAACAACTAACACAAGTGTATGCGTAACAATAATTTTGTTTGTGTTTTCTTCATAGGTAAATCATGAAACATTTGGTAGGGATTGTAAGGAGATAAATTTTACTTTCTGACAAGACTTTGGGTATCTAATTTGTCTCCAACGCGTCAAATCTGGGTTATCACAGTCTTTCTGGACGATTATGACGAGCGCAAAATTTATTTTGTTACTCGGGTAAAGATATGAATCTTAAAATAGGTAACAACAAAAAAACCGTACGGACAATAACCTCGGACATAATACTATTAATACAGAACGGTACAACATTGAACATGACGATTATAATTATTATTATAGCAGTGTAAAACCGTGTTGACCTTTGAAGGACTTATACGGACCCGGGAGATAGTCACCGCTAAAATTCGCCCCGGCCCGTGCATACAGTTTTAAACGAGTTTTTATTCGTAACGGCGGCGTTTCCGAAATAAGTCACAAAAATTCGAGATGGAGCAGTAGTTATTTTATTGGAAAAACTACAAGACAGCGTTTCGCTTTGTCAAAATGGTTATATCTTACAAGTTTAAACAAAACCATAATTACCTGTGGGTAACGGATGTGTTGACGGGACGGGATTAAAAGCGGAATCGGCAGAAAGACGACTTGGATCTCGTTTTACGATGGCGTGGGTAAAAAAAGTGGATAACTTTACAGCGGCAACACAGCGGAAGCGCACGATTTACTCGATGACGATCTATGATTTATGAAACGAAACACGAGCAATGAAAATAAAAAATAAAATCAATCCGCTGGGCGCTGACGGCTGATCGGTAGGCGGCGGCTGCAGCTGCAGGTGCGGAGGAGAGGAGAACGAAACAATGCGGTATCACTCATGGAAGAGAAACTTTTGCTTACAGTGTGGCTGCGATTACGATGGATTTGAAGGACGAAAAAAAAAAAATCCCGTTTTGAAAACGTCAAACACAGGTTTCTGTAGGTATATTATAATATAATAAAGAAGTCTCTCGAGTCTGTGACGCCAAACGACATGAATATAATCTGGAATTCTAGATTCTGATACATAATATTCTTGTAATGTGTTTGCCACTGGTTTGAATTCCTTTAAAATAAAGTCTTTTTAGTTTTTTTCTCTTGGAAAACAATAACAATATTAGTGACGCAGTATTTTTTTTTTTTAACAAGCCGCACAACGCGTTTTCTGAGGGGTTACGTGTAGGCAATTTTAACGACTGCAACGAGATTGTTGAAGTCGACGCGTTTCAAAGTGTCCAAAGCCTAAATGAATAATTATTATGATTCAATTTTAAAAAAGATTCAAATTTTTTTACGGTTAAACGGTTAAATAGTCGGATTTTAAAAACAAACTTCACGCGAACATCGTACCAAACTATGACCATAATATTATGTCGTGTTATTTATAAATACTCCGATAAATACTTATACCTATAGGTGTATATACCTATTATAGTTAATAAAATAAAGTATTAGATACACGGGTAGTTCTTTTATTTAAAATTTCACAGAGAATAAAAAAAAAATAAAATAAAAATTTATAGTGCATGTTGGGTAAATCAAATGATAATTATTGAATTTATACAATGACGAGTTTTACGCCAGTAAAGAACGAATACAAATTATTTTAATATTAATAAGAGCACATTATAGGTTTATAAGTAGTAGTAGTATATTATAAATTACAACATATAGACTTACAAATAAGTTGTATAAAATAAATATAAATGATAAATCACATTAGAATACACTGTAGGTAGAAATTATATTTTATACGTCTGGACCAATACAGGTTTTCGTAAAGCACAAACATGTACAATTATTTTTTTCTTACTATAAATTATTACATGGCTTTTTTTTTTTTTTTTGGTCAAGAATTTAAAATCGAATAATTTTTAACTACAGACGAATATACACAATCGGCGACATCAAAGAACGCCGCGGTACCATTGTATAAAATCATTTTTCTTTTGCAGTGTGCTCTTTCACGGGTTTAAGATTGGTCGTGTCCGTCGACATAGATCTGTAAAAAAATAAATAGCAGTTCGTTATTATGTTATTTAAGCTCACATTTAGCACACACACTTGGAGCAGTATTAGAGTGAATATAGAAATATTTAATTTTACACTATAGAAATCACTGCGAATCCCAGCGAAATCTTTGAATTTTGGCTTAAGTACACGTTATGCTATACTATATTTTGTGCCGGACAAGGCCAATTATATTATTCCACAGGACCTAGGCCATTTTCTATTAATTTTCTCCAAAAAAATCAATGCGTTTTTGTCCTAGACCATTTTCCACAAAAATAAAAACAAACTTTAAAAAATACTGTTTTCTTTTATATACCTACTTATATCTAATATATTTCTCAGAAAACAAAAGTAGCTGTTGTTATAAATGCATAAATCAAAATAATATTACGGTATATCTTAGGCATAGGCAGAACTTTTTTTATTATTATTTACAAAAGTACTGCTATAATTGCTTATAATTATAATAATAATAATTATTAGTTATTACACGGTATTTATTTGCCTATATTATACATAAATGTCGTAATGTTATATAAGAGAATCGGACGGATAAAAACGGCAAAAAATTGTCTCCCTTCTATAACACAATCTACTACTGCGATAATATACATATTGGTGTTAGCCCATATTGGTGTTTTAGGCCAATAGCTGTCTGATATAATTTCAAAAATTGTTACTTTTTTAATTCTAAAACTATACAATTATTATAAATTGTAAAGCAGGTATATAAACCGCAAATTATTGATTTGCAATTTACAAATGCCAAATGGCAAAGCGTAAACTTGTAATATATTCTGTATATAGTTATAATAGATTAAAACCGAATACAATTATATAGTTGTTATCGGTTTAATTAGCATGAAACCTTTCTCAAGAAGTGAGTAATATAATAACTCTTGGCTAACCAACCGGCCCATCAGGAATATCCCGATTTCCCGACGGCGGTGCGTCATATAGTTGCTACACATATCATAATATTATGTAAATAATTTCGGAATCAATAGAATATTTACATTATTTACAATATTTAGACACGGAAAACGTGTAAATTCAAAAATCAAAAGCGTAAGAATAAATAATAATTACAGCCATATAGGTATCATGAAATTTCCAAACACTATATATAGGTATAGTGTTTGGAAATTTAATGAAAAACAAAATTATGAAATATTTCGTGATTGAAAAAAAAAATGATTCTTAGTAAATACGGCACTTTTTTTAGAATGTATACATTTCAAATAAAATGTGTAAAATTATAATAAAATTGAAGTATACGCAATATTATTTTTTTTTTTTTCAAACGTTTTAATTACTTATATGGCGTCACTGCAGACCACTGAGTCGGTTGTCAGATACTCGTATTTATGATCAATATTATTTTTAAAGGGTTTCGGCAACAACGAATGGGTAAATAATTGATAAACACATTTTTGGCCACTCGAAGAATCTCTTTTAATTCATCTCCAAACATTTTAGGCTTTTACTGTTTCTACTTTATTTCCCTGAAATAGGCTATTGGAGCGCGTGTCATTTTACACGAAAAAAGTTTTAAGTGCTTGACTCTGAAGTTGTGAAAACTATTATTAATTCGAGGCAATATCCACGTTGTTGGGAATACTACACATTTAGGGGTTAAAAAATTATGTTTTTAATATATATATATATATATATATATATATATATATATATATATATATATGGCTAAATAAAAAAGAAACAAATTTAGAACCGTAAATCGTATTGGAGTATAATACTAACCTCGATCCGAACCAAGAACACGCTCCGGGCGCCGAGTGCGAACGGTTGGACGACTGGAGCTTACGTTTTGATTCTTCAGGTGCAAACGGATTCTGAAATCAATACGACGAAAAAAACAAAAATATAAAATGAAAAAAATGAGATGAACAGTGACATAATACAAATAAGCTTATGACAGTACCTACATTGCAATATGTTCATAATGTAAACTATTTACATTCGCGATCAGTGTCCTATTTAAATATATTACGCGGTAAAAATTACATAAAAATATGGTTCAAACCAATGGGGCGTATCCACTAATTTTTTTTGGGACGAGTTTATGTTGAAAAATTCCCTGATCCACAATGATTTACCCATTTATAGAATTTAGTAGGGAAAAAGAGAATTAGTCCTACAAATTAAGCATTCCTTCAAAAAAATTGTAAATATACGGTTGGCGACGGTGATATTATGAATTCTTGATAGCACCTACTTTTTTTTAATAACTGATTTAAATGGTTAAGTATTGTGTTCAAAAAATAAAATATTATTATTCTTCTTTTTTTCATCAACGTAAAAAAAAAAAAAAAAAACCAATACTTCAAACGCTTCAGACATCACTTTTTTTCAATACAATAAATAGGTATACACTGCTATACGAGAGTCAAGGGCCTCAATACGTTTGGTGCTCTTATTCTGTAAAGGGGGTTAAAAAAACTTAAAACAACAAAATATACACCTCTATACCGTCGAATGATTTGGAAATTCAAACTCATTTATTATCTTTTACTTATTACTTTTCACACGGTTTTATAGTTATTATCTGGATTTTTCGTTTTTTTTTTTTTTTTTTTTGGTAACATTTTTATACATGACTCCCATTACCTATGTACAATTACATAGGTATTTATTAAATACCCTGCATATACATATAGAGAGAGCCACAGCTGGGCCAAGTCTCAGAATTGTTCGAGGTTTCATTGTTATTTTGTTTCATCAAAAAATGACCACCTGAGCACCTATGTACACATTTACATGCTTAAAATCAGTCAGCACTGAAGAAGAAAAAACGTCTGAAGACGCAATTTGAGGGCACATCCGTTCTGTACGCGTTTCTTCTGACAATGACCATGGTAATTTTTTTTTGGTTTGTGACACAGACACACAATTAATCAATTCATATAAATCATAAACCTATGCAGGTTTTTTTTTTTTTTGTATTTCCAAGTTTCGAGATTCAGTTCTACGATTCGATTAAGTTTGTAACTCACGAGAAACGAATGGTTCTTGAGCATGGCTTTGATCAGTATAAGCGTGTTGAGCTTGGGCACGGACTTGACGACGTTCATCATCTCCTCGTCGCTGACCTCGACCAGCTGCCGGCAGTAGTTGTCCTGCTCGGCGGGCAGCGGCTCCGCGCCGGACCGCGTCACCCAGTCGTGCTGCTTGATAGCCGGCAGCGTAATCCGCGTGACCGGATCCTTGTCCAGCATGCGGTGCAGTAGGTGCACCAGCTGCGGCGACGCGTCCGGCTGCACTGGCCATGGCACCGGCTGCCCGCGGATCTGCTCGTGCACGGCCAGCACGGTGTCCGCGGTGTACGGGAGCCGGCCGTACACGAACGCGTACAGCGTGCAGCCCAGCGCCCACACGTCCAGCGCGCGGCCGCTGTACGACGCCGCTGCCGGGTCCAGTACCTCGGGTGCCGTGAACGCCGGTGTGCCCGCGCTCGAGCTCAACAGGTCGTCGCTGCCGTCGAACTCGTTGCACACGCCCAAGTCCGCAATCTTCACCCGTCCGTTCGCGTCGATCAGCAGGTTCGACGGCTTGATGTCCCGGTGCACGATCCGCTGGAAGTGCACTGTGCAACAACGCCCGTCATCAACGTATTTGATAATAATTTTTAGAGCGCAAATAAGCATAATATATATAAGGAAGACGACGAAAAAATTTATGAGGAATAATTATATACCTACATATATTATATACTCGTATATATATTATATGAGAAAACACAATATACCCAGGGCAAAAAAATACCTCGATAAAATAATATACTAAATATCAAAAGCAAAATGTCGCGAAAAATATAATCGCGAAAACTTTTTTTTATACTTTAAATGTTTTTCACTAAAAATGTATTGGACTTTTATACACTGATGTTTAAACGTAATTTTAAAAAATATCGAAAATCCATACTTCCGTTTTCATCGAAATATTGTGTTGCATAACAATATTAATTAGACACTATGCATCGTATGTGCACTATACATCAATTTTTTACTGTATATGCAGCACTATATAATATGACGTATAGTATAGTTCTTTTATTTACGTTTAAAAGTTAAAATTCGTGATGGACACTTTGAAAATTCGTTAGTGCCTTGAGGCCCTTCATGAACAAATGAAAATAATTGATTTAAAATGATTTATTTAGTTGATTTAAGCCGATATAAATAGTGCAATAGTATGGTACGAAATTTAAATTTAAGTATAGGTAGGTATATAAATACAATATTATACAATACAATTTAATAAGCTGAACAGCTGTGTATTTTATTAGCAGACAAAATGTTTTTTAATGATCTGCAAAAAAAATAATATACATTTGAAATGATTGTTTCACGTTTCCATGAGCTAGGTTTTTTTTTTTTTTGGGTATTATAATTTTGGATAATATATTTTATTGGGTAAATTTTTTCTTCAGGAATTTTTTTCATCTGGGTAGTTTTTATTCGGATATATTAATCCCCGTCACTATTAATACTATTATTATTCTTTATACGTGCGGTTGGAGCAGAGGAATTTTCAATTTGTATTTTTTCCCCATTGACCGGTGCAAGCAGAGTTGTGTTATTATTTTTTTTTTTTTTTAGTTCCCGAGAGTAACGTCTAAAAAAAGTCAGTTTCAATACTTTATACAGATAATTAAATATAGGTTTTACGCAAAAAAGACCGATTTCAATCGTTCGAAAAATGTTGAAATTGATTCCAATTACAGACGGAAACGCGAATTAAACGAAAGAAATGTGTGAATATTTCAAGTTGTTCGTAGCAATTTTGGAAATGTTGACCTATTTTGTTTACTCAAAATATAATCGATATTTCAAAAAAAGTCAACCAGACTCCAAAACACACGTATCTTTTGAGGTATAGGTATTATAAGTAAAGATCGGAGCATTTTTACTTATATAAATAACCTAAAATGGCGTTTACGAAAAAAAGAATATACGTAAAAATCAATACCTTCCTCGCTCCGTTCAGAATCTATAATTATTTTAATTTGTTCTGTTGTTAATAAAATGTATATGCAAAAAATATCAAAAGTTATGAAATAAATGCGCAACAAAAATGATATAAGAACAATATGTTATACATCGAGTACCAGTTACATGCTAAAAGTAAAAAAAAAACTTCAAATATGCGTTTATGTGCAAAATAAAACTGCGCATCTAGTTATTCTTATAGAATAAAACGTGTATTTTGTTTTCAACCATTGTGTGAAAAATAAATATCATGCAAATGCTACAAATTCTCTGCCTTATGAATAATAAACCGTGCTAGGGAGTCTGCGTTATACTGTTAGTATAATATATATCTATGTACTTACAATATTCTAATCCCATAAGGATGTCCCTGAAGTATGCTCTGGCTTTCGATTCGGCCATCGGAGGATCGCCAGGAACTTGCATCACTTCGCCGCGTTCCAATAATTCGAAAACTGCAGAACGACAACAAAACCAAAGCATTATTAATATTGCTGTATTATATACATGTCAAGCATACGAATAATAAATGTATACCTAAATAAAGATGATCCTCATCCGGATCTTCTAAGACTTCGACTAGTTTCACTACATTGGGATGATCGAGTTTTTTCAACAAAGCTATTTCCCTGTATACTTTGTCCAAAGGATTGGCCCCTTTTCGTCTGGCGTTCATTCTGCCTGTAATACGAATGATTTTTCATCAAATTATACACACGGTAATGTGTAAATAGAGTTTGCGTTTAAAACCTTAACTTCCTATAGTTTTAAAGGTTTTATATGTCTGATCATTTAAAGGGAACATTTTACTCATATTATATTTGTATAAATTCCACGTACGCCATTCTGCAAGAGAAAATTCTAAAATGCGAAATTCTAAATTACATTCGTAACCGTGCTAATTGTTTCAGAATAACCGTTAATTAACCGAGCACAAACTTTTATCGGAAATGCGAACATACACAGAGCTATACTGATACTGAGTTCTATTGAATTTTAAAGAAATACCTAAATACATAATATATAATAACTTCATAAAAATAAAAACATTTTTCTGAAATTTTAGTGACGTTTGAACTTCGTTCATGCTACACTAACGTGTGAAAATGTGTGATATAAATACTATAATATAAAAACTATACAGAATCTGCACTTTTGCAGGAGAAGGGAATGCCAAAAAAATAATTGATTTAATTATCAAATTTGTTTAGCAGCATAATATTATATAGAAAAACTAATTTTTGTTGATTGTGCTTTTAACCTTTAAATGTGAAAATGACGCGTTTCACAAAACCTGTAAAATATTGAAAATTGTACAGTTTTAAATTTATCTCGAATGTGGCGAAAATTGTTTGAAATTTTATGACTTTTAAATTTCATACATTCTTATAATGAGTGTAAAATTCAGTAAATTTCAACCATTTTTGGTAAAGTAACTAATCAGAATAAAATAAGAAAAAATAACTATGTAAAAATGACTAGATAATGTGTGAGTAGATTTTCGAAATTGTTTAGCCACAAATAGGAAAATATGTTGTACTGAAGTTTCAAGACTCAAAATAGAAAATTGAAACAGGGTCTTGTAAAACAAAATCTTTGACCATCAATAAATTTAATAATTGCTAAATTCTGTAACTTGCACAAAAATCTATTAATATTTTGATTATAATATTGTCTTAAACCTTTTCTAACGACGTGTACAAATATCAAGTATTTTGAATCCACTTTCGAATAAATATATAAATAGGCCACTCAAGAAATAAATAAAAATTCAACAAAATCTTCAAATAAACAGTACCATTTGGAGCCAGTAAAATACCGATCTTTAGAATTTAGAGGTATAGGTATCTGTAGGTATATGTCTAACATATTCGTAAAAATTGGAGAAAACTGTTCGGTAAAAGTTTTTGATACTATCAAAACTGTTGATAACAGTAAAAAAATAAACATTACTGTAAAATCAAGTCTTCTCGTCACCCTTATAATCTAAAATCTACTCAAAGTATGTATTTAGACAACAAATTAGGTATCTCTATATCTACAAAGTTAATAATTTACGTGCCATGAATGAAAATACGCTACTACTATACGCGTATAGTACCTACTTACACTTCACATATAATTAAAACATAAGGAAAAGGATATAATAATTATTGTAATTACGTTTTCTCTTGTAGTGAATAATAATAATATGCATGTACAGTATAATTTACCATATCGATTGTGTATTAATACTAAATTACTTTTATAATATGAACAAAGTAATTTGAATTTCAAATCATTATTTCGGAATATTAATAAATTTTATAATTTTATGTTTCAAAGCAGGTAAATGCGTACCTACCTGGGTTGATTTTAATTAAAATTGTAGATTTATTTTGGTTGTTATTTTATCGTTCAAATTTCAAAATGTTTCAACAGAAAACTTTTTGTTAAAATATAATATACCTATTTACCTACTAAGTAAATATGATACGAATGAAAATTTACAATCGATCGAAAGTAATAAGAAACAGAAAAGTTTGAACACAAAAAGTAAAACAGAAAGTTGGATTTAGT
>CM029364.1:16632039-16676838 GCA_017140985.1 Hormaphis cornu
GATGGTTTTGATCTGGAAAGCTAGTTCGCAAAAACAAATTGCAGCGTATAGTATGTTTTTAATATTTTAACACGTTTAAACTAATAGAAACATAAAAAATTGTTTAGGAACTAAAACTTGCAGATTTTTTGGAAAATTCTAAACATTTATCTTAGTAGAAAATATTTCTCGTAATTATTTTACAAATGTATTGATGCATTGCTTTTGCGGTAGGTACACAAAGCGTTCAAAAAGTTATAATATTATGCATATTGCTTTGAATAATAAAATACAATACCTAGGAAGTTTTATTTGACAGAATTTTTTTTTTTTTTTACATCGTCACCATTCCGATGTTCCACCGCATCAACCTTGATCATATATCGGTACTGTCAAAATACGATTTTTAGCTTACAATACGGCGAGAGTATAATATATTTTCAATGTTCGAGTTTCGCGTAAATAATAACACCGAACACGTTTTTTCTCTTAGAAATTCAGTGTATCATAATAAAACATATAACTATGAAAACAAGCCTCGACCTAATTCCCGCAGTGTGTATATACATAGGTGATATCGATGTTATTTAAATTAAAAAAATTCACATCGCCCACACTTATGCGTTAAACTCGTGATTGTTTACGAGGATAACACAAACAATTACATTTAAGAGATTTTAACAGTAAAATTGAATATCATCGTGTTTTGACTTTTGAGATTCTATTGCGATTTCATAGTTAAGGCTATTCTAATAAACGAAACCCTGCATGATTATACACGGTACAAAGAAAGATATACTGTATTATAATGCATTGTATGTATTCTGTACCATGATAAGTATATACGATTTTAAATAGATTTTTTTCCAACAAGAATAATGGCTTATAAATTTTACAATAATGTTTACATGAATGCAGGCGACGAGTTGAAGGTTTTTTTTTTTTACATTTTATGGTAACAACAATAGGTTTCTCGACTCATTCATAATATAAAAACAGACGTATTTGCAGTAAATGTGTTTATTATTTTGAATCGATTCGAAAAAAATAAAATACATAATTTACAGAAATAGAAATCCTCCAAACAACACTATGTGTATAAACATCAGTGACAACAAAATTAAGTCATAAATGTGTGACCTTACAAATGTCCTGCGTGTATAGTATAATATGGCAAATTAAAAATAAGCATCTATAACAACAAACTACCAAGGTTTACGCGTAGGCGTGTTTCCGATACCGAAAAAGTTATCAAATTGATTAGCCTATTATTACGTCCTACGCATGATAATAATTCATTTAATTATTTATAGCTAGTTTATAATATAGCAACATGATTGTACCTACCACATTGAAAAACAGAAATGATAATTTTTTATCTATCAACCGTTTGCACAGTTTTTGATGGACCGCGTTTAAAAGTATTGTACCCATGAATTTCATCCGGATTGAAAAAAAAGCTACATTTTATTATACGAGTATAATAGTTGACAAATAAGTGAACGTGTATAAGTATTTGCACGAGCATTTTTCACAGCTGAATTCAGTGGTGATGTTACTTTTTTGATATTCTGTATAAACTTGTCAAGACACCTCAGAAAATAGATCACGTCGAAAAAAAAATAAAAATAAAAAAAAAAATTTCAAATTACATTCGGTCAATCATACTGGATACAATGCTTTTTTTTACCTTCTTTAATCCTATATGAAGTATAAATATATTTTTAACTGACAGTTCTCAATATTTTTTATAATACGACTCATAATCAAAGTATTAATTAAGTTTATTTTTCTATTTCAAAATATTTTATAAACGTAAGTACAGGTCGTATCTACTTCAACTTAAATACAAACTTTTAGAATGAAAAAATTGAAACAACACTATTATTATCAGCTATTTTTTGTCCGTATTGGGTTAATACTTGAAATTTTAATAGAAAACATACAATATTGGTTTTGATATAAAAGGTAATTGATTATTATGGCACGAGTAGTGCGAATACTCAATACATTCAAGAAAATATTGTACAGAAGAACATAATTTAACTATGTGCATAACTTATATAGGGATCCTACATTCAAATCAAAACCTTTCGTTTCCAAAAAAACATGAAAAATCAGGTTTAATTTGTAAAATAATATAATTTACTTACAATATATATTTATGAATTGAAAAATATAAAAAAACATAATTTCTCACAGATGTCAGAAACATAATATATTTAAGAGAAGCAATGCACACTGTTATCAGTTCCATAAATGGATAATTTATGAGTTAAAACTGTTTGAATTGAGTTTTTGAAATATCTTAAAAATCCTGTTCAATAAAAAATGCTCTTAAGAGGAAAATATAACTATTTATGAATAGTTTGGATTTAATAAAATAAACTCTTAAACCTAAACGTACAAAGTATACCTATACTGCAAAGACATACAATTGATCGTACACGCAGAATACAGATATAATAAAAAATAAAATGTACCCCTTACATTTGTTTTGGTAAAAAAATCGATTACTTAATTAGCATATGATTTTAAATTTCAAAACACTTACCAAAGCAGCCCGCCTTCTTCATTAACTTTTTTTTTGATAGTATTTTCATAGCCTGAAAAAAACAGTTTATAACATAAATAAAATTATTCTGATTAAAAAAATTATGATTTTATTTTTTAACTATTCTACTTATTAGCTTGTGTGTCAAATTGTAGTATAAAGCATATTTTATTTACATAAAATCAACTATCAAATAGTTAAACAGTTTGTCTGTTTGTTGATGAATTATTATAATTTGCAGTAATTTGTATAATACCTCATAACAAAGAGCTTAGTATTTTTGGAGTGCTAAATATATATTATGGGATTACATAATAATATATTTTAATGATAAAGTTCAATTTTTTAGAAGTTAAATTTTGTTTACTATTTTTTTTTTTGGTGCAGGCGAGATGGAGCGAGGAACGAATTGATTTTACAATGATATTTTTTTTCTATTCTGAAAACGCTTTTTAGGGTAGGTATAGTAGAAATGCCTCAAAAAAAAAGGAATCCACCACTAGATTACACATAGGTTAGTGCAGCAATATGATTCAAAAACGACAAAAATATTCACCCACCCAAAGCCAAGTCACTACTTAACAGAGCTTCCCGTCCGACCAAGTATCACTCTTTTTTTTTCAACCATATTTTTAGTAAAAAAAAACGTATGTATTATACGAGTAAATTTTCAAATGCACAGATACAGAAATCAATTTTAATTTTAACTCGTTGGTTATAACCGGAATATTGGATTGGACCGATTACATCAGAATATACATACACGAATCAATAAAACGCTTTATCAGATGAAACTATTGCGCGAGGGGATCTGCTTGATTGACTTCATCTCGATTGTTTAAGTTTGCATAAATTCCAGCTGAACGCTTTTATAGACCCGATCGCAATCAATTAGATAATGTCGTCCAATAAATAATGACAGCCATCAGTATAAAGAAGTCAATTAATGTTTTTTCTACCCCAGCTATTCCGACGGTGCGTTATGGGTAAAATGTAAATAATATTATTCTGTTGAGTCAGATGAATTTGGGTAAAATCCGAGAATATTAAAAGTAATATCTATACATTTTTATGTTAAGTACTTTTATATAATATTTAAAACGATAAAATTTATTACAACTTATCAAATAGTATGTATATATATATATTATATACTTACGTAATGTTTATCATCAAGCTCATTGTACGCCAATTTGACAAGTCCATAAGATCCCTAGAAAAATAAAAAAAAAATGTTGTTAGCTTATACCATGTACTAATTCTTTGAGAAAAAGGAGTCAACTGGTGCAAAAAATGCGTCAAAAGTGATAAATAACTTGTAGCTTTCTATCAGATTTTCAGTTTTAAACTATAAATGTAGATATATTTTAAGTCCGGTCATCGAAATAGTAAATGTTTACAGTATTAAGTATAGCGTATTTTTGTAGTTGAATTTATCGGTAAAAAATTAGTTAAGTAATTTCTCGGTTCACCTATATTAATATATAGTTGTAAGTTTAGTACATTCTAAAAATTGAAATAAGTAAAATATATTGTAACTATTATTTATGTATGTGTGCAGGTTCTTCGGCGAGCATTAACCCTCTTATAATAGTCTTAACGTGACTCAGGGCGATCCGAGTACTTTTATTTGTTGTTAGAAACAATGAACATAAAGAAAATAAGACTACAAAACTAAAATATGAATCGACTAATTTTGCATGCAGTTAAATGGCTGTTTTGTACTGTGCAGGACGGCAGGAACGCGAACTCAAAATTATAAATAAAAAAATATATAGGTACTATTAGGAAAACACACGGACACACGGTAGCGTAAATCGTGTATTGTATTACAACAGTAAAATGTTTGTGATAAAAGGTTGGTCAAAGCTAGTTAATCTTCATAAAACGAAGTTTTAGCTGTTTATATAGTTGTAAACGTTAATTTATTTAGTATGCGTTGATCTAGGCGCGTGTAGAAGAAAAGTTACCTACAGGTTAAAAGAGTATAATATAATAAGTACAATTTAACTTTGGACACTTATTATTCAACTTTTTAGAGGTTTTGACAAGAAATTGGCTATTTTATTGGAAAAAAAGTGGTTATTTATTGTTTTTATCGACAGTATCTACATACAATATGTCACCAGTGCCGCAATCAGCAAGGGTGCTCTGGGGCTTCAAATTTTTTATGGCATCTGGGCCCTTTCATCTCTATAGTTTTGGCACAGAATGTCACACCGTAAATTAGCATTTAACATACTATATATTTAAATTCTAGCGTTCAAATTGCGTTGCTTTAACACGTGAGAATAACGTAAAATTATTAATGATCTCATTTAATAAAATCACAATAGGAGAATGTCAGTTGCGGACACTGCATTTTGACGGTATTAATAATTATTAATACCATCAAAATGCAGTGTCAAAATTGGTTTTATTATAATAAAACCAATTCCTCATCATCAACGAAATATAGAAGTATAGAACTGCGCTATAGTAATAATTAGTATGGAATAAACGTATAAATTAACAAGCAAACTACGACGTCTCTACCAATGAAATTTTGCGGATTCGCGTACTATACATAAATATTGTGTTGAATTCGTATTGCTGTAAGTGTGGGTACCTGCTGACTACAGTGTGAGATACAAGATCAAAAATATATAAATAAATGATATATAACTCATGCGCGTATAATACCTATACATCCAAACCAACGTTAAAGGCAACTTTGACGATTTACCTACAAACTTTTTGTGTCTATAGTCGAAAAAAGTATTTTCAGTGTTTTACCCCGTAAAAATGTTTTACGTGATATTTGGTGACCTGCACGTTCGTGATGTCAACGAACGATGAATAATTCATGCGTAGAGTATCATCGCGATTTCACTATATCGACAAAATCGACACACCGCGCACACGTTTGATAGTTTGTTTCACAAAACAAAAGAGACAAGCTGGCGAAAAAAATACACTCTCAGAGTTGCGATATCGTGTTTAATAAATGTATGAGTACTTATAGATTTTATTAACTGTGTTTTCGGTAAGTAAAACAAAAAAAAAAAAAAATAATAATCGTTTGGATGTTTCATGTATAATAATAATATAAAGCTTCATAGTTTAGACCATAAACGGTCCAATAATGTACGTCAATCCAAAAAATCGGAAGGCTCAAACCCGGCAAAACACAAGGATATTTCAAAATAAAATATTGACCCATAAGAGGACGTATCATCATTAATTCAGAATTCTCATCTGCAACAATCGTTATTTTTAAAATATGTGTAAACAAAAAACCAAGACTTACGCCTTTAAAAAACAGTTTAAAACCAGACAGCTAGCCAAATATATACTAATCTAATATTATACATTATGCGGGAAAATATTTTGAAATAAATCAAAAAAAATAATACAAAAATGTCTAAAACGATCTCGTGTAAATGTCACAAAGTAGATAACATAATACAGCGAACCTGTCCGATGGAGTCGATCAATTTGTACTGGTTCAGCTTCTGGTGGGTCCCGTCCGGCTCGTCCAAGCTCTGCACGTTGACGGACACGCGACACTCGCGCAGCGGCGGCCGGCGTCTGGCGAACCGCGGCGAGCACGCCGGCGAGTAGGGCAAATTGGGACAGATCGGCCGGGACGACGACGGCGGCGTCAGCAGTGCGGCGGTGGCTGTCACAGTGTGTGCCGAAGTCGTCTCCGTCGCAGCGGCGGCCCGTTCATCATCAGTCTTCTTGTCTTTGCCGGCTTGCTGCTGCGGATTCTGCTGCTGCGGGCGCCCCCGTTGACGCTCTTTCACCGAACGCTGTTGATCGTCGGCGGCGACCGTCGTCGTCAGCGCGGCGGTCGTCGTCGGCCTCTCGGACGACGGCAAAAGGTTCGCGTCCGCTGCAGACACAACCGCATGTCTACTAAAGTGCGCGCGCACATAAAACGCCGAGTTTTAATTGTGTCAACTGTAGTAATAATATTATGTGTTGCATGCAGAGATGATGGACATGATTTTGAATCAAGCGATTTTTAAGATCACAAAAATCAAAATCGTGATCATCGATTTTGACAATCGTTTTTGGCGGGATTTGTACTTTGGATTTTCAAAATTACAGTTTAGGATTTTAGTTTCGAAAATCGATTTAACGATCTCGAGCTAAACCAATGTATGTTTAGTTGAAAAAAACAAAGTAAATCTCAAAAAATCAGCGCTCTGGCACAACCCCTCCTAAATACATGACAAAATCGTTTGACCGTTGCCGAGAGTATTCGAGAGAAGTATTAGAGACAATAGACCGAGACGGTTTGGGGGCTGCATGACGTGACGAGGTGAAAGAAAACTAAAAAAAAGTATATAAGAGCGGGTATGAGATAAATTGAACGTTATTATAATATAACTTATAATAAAAGTAGAAAAAAGACGTGGTTGAATTGCACTGCGGTGTTTTTAATCGAAAATTTGGTGCGCTTCAAATCTTTTGGGGATTTAATAATTCATACAGGTACCCATATTATTTATGCAATGTGCTTATAAATTGGGCATAGCCCGTCACTGTATATAACATAAAATAAAATATTTTATTAAAAAAAAAATAAATAAATAAAATATTCAAATTACAGGGTATTTTTCTTTACTTGCTTTGGTCTTGGTTTTCTCGCAAAATTGTTTAGTCTAACCTTTGATCAGTCCCGTGCATAATATTATAATTTTATCATATAGTCCCCACTTCTCGTCTTTGTGCTCGACGATGATGATAATATCGAATCACCACAGCCGCTTGGTAATACTAAGAGGTTTTAAATTGAATTTATGAAATTGTTCAGGAGAGCATAATTTAAATTTTCAAAACAAGGTTGTTTGCCGTACAGGTAAGGTTGTTTCACTATAAATTTAGCTATATAACGTACAAAGACAAGTATATAATAGCAAACAAAAGAAGCGCTTGTATATTTTATAAAGTAATTTTTTACAATTTTATTTTTATATTTTTGTTCATAATCCACGTGAGGTGATTTTTCGTTACATCGAAATGCGTTTTGATGAACATATTTCAATTATTATTTTGTAACCAGTCACTAATTTTCAATATTTTCAATTTAAATTATATTTCGGTAGTTTTGGGTATTCTGCAGTCGGTAAATTGTACGGGTTTTTTATTTGAACATAAGTTATTGTTATAATGTTTTTTTTTTTAATAAATGCATTATACGTATTCGTCAAAAAGTTCAATTACAAAATTGGAATACAAATAAAAGTAATTTATTGGTCCCAATTATTGCTCGCAAAATAATAATTATGATTTTTGAGCTGCATACGAGCCAACACGAATGTAGGTATGCACCACTGTCGAAATAAATGGTTTTAACTTTTAATTTCATATTTTATACGTTTGTACTAATATAATGTGCAGGGAAACCTTAGATTTTTTTTGTGAGTGCATTTTGAGGCAGTTAGTGTTATGTCGATGCGAAATTGTATACAATGTATTTTAAATTGAAAATAAAACGTAATTTGTATGTTTAAACTATATACTTTATGGATATATTTAGTTTATATATAAACGCAGTACGCAGACTACATAGCGAGAGATAATTAAAAAAAAAAAAAATTGTTTTCTATTTTATATCTCTTACATTGTCATTTTAAACGTTTCAACCGCGGAATTCATTGTCTTCATTTTCCAAGTACACAATGGAATATTTAAAATATCACAAGCGAATTAGACTTAGCACTAGGTACCATCTTATTAATTATATAGGTGATTTATTACGAGTGAATGAAATATTTTGCCGCGGTTACAGAGTTTGTTGAATCTCACAAGAGTAAAATATTATTTAACTTTATTATCTATGTATTAATCGTTGACGCGATGACACAAAACTAATCGCTTAGTTGACAATAATATATACAAATACGAAATATTTTTATTTAAAAATTTCGCCTTTCGTTTAAACTAGGTTCTTTATTTCGATTTGTTCAATGTTTTGGATTTCATTCTGTGAACACGCGAACAGACACGAAGGACGCGCGCACGCCAACAATATTATTAATTACGATTTACGAAATACGTAAATGTAAAAAACACACGCATTGCAGTATATACATGAGCAGATAATATAATGATTATTTTGTACAAGACGGATTACTCAATATTGACAAATATATTCACTTTTGAAAAGTATGTTGTCGATTGGCAGCACCGTTAAAAATATTGATTTTGCACAAAAATTAAAAACAAGATAGGTATTATGAAATACTACACGTAAGAGTCAAAATAAAATATCTCATATGTGTCTTGGACAGTAAAACCTATAATCCGTGTGGCACTGTGGTTATATATATATATATATATTGATTTAGTTTTGCGCAAATGATAAAACATATGCCAGAATTAATAACACTGAAAAATATCTCGTTTTTTATAAACAGAGATATAGTAAGAAAAGACTTAAAGAAGTTTTTTAAACATTTTTCTTTATGCGAGTTTTTAAAAAATATTTTTTGTACCAATGTTTTAAAATATAGATTCACGTCCAATTTGACATAATTTTTTTCAAGAACGCACAGTCGTCTAATAAAAATAAAAACAGGCTTTTATAAATATAATTTTAAATTATTGATACATACAATACATATTTATTACAAGATTAAAGTATTAGACGATAATTCTGTCGTTTATTATACTAATTTGTTTACGAAATTGATAAATCTATAGTATTGGTATAAATGGTCGTGGGGCCAAAACGAAACTATGCAAATGGTAATACTGGCCGTGTGAGATTTGCAACTGTTTATAATTGATATATTACATAGTAATTAAGAATTGTTCTGAAACAATTAAAATCGTATAAATATAATGAGGTAAAAACGCTATCCTCGGTTTTTAATAACTACATTATTGTTACAGTATACGTAAGTAATTTTTGATTTTGAAACAAAATAACTACTACATACACATTCACCTATCTATGTTTGTTTGAATATTTAAAACATTTCGATTAAACAATTTTTTTCTTTGAAGAGTGAATTTTTTTTTAGTATTTACGCGTTCGGCTAATATTCGATCAAATTTGCAGTCAAAAGTCGAAACCTACATGCGAAACAAACGTAATTAAAATGCGTATAGGTAGTATTGGGTAATCTTAAATGCGTATTTGTGTGCCTAATTAAAATTTTACTTAATCGGTGTAGTGTGGTAATAATGTCTAATTACGATAAATGATAGTCAAAGCAAAGTGCGAACCGTTCGAATGTTTGGCGTTAAACAATAAAAATTTGTTTTTCTACACATTAACGTTAACAAGGTCGAATACAATAACGTTGTATATAGCTACTATTTAACTATCATTTGAGTTAATGTATCTATTGTATAGTTTTTTTTTTTTCAACTCTTTAACGCATTACGCGAGTGTTATACTTAGGCGTAATGTAATACTTGACCTGTTTAAAAATATCAAACAATTTTTTTTTTTTTTAATCTAACGTGAAAATGTTTTACAAAAATTTTTTTTTTTGCATATTATATAACACATGTGTTTTAATATCAGCTCTATAGTCTTTATAATATACATACATACATATAGACTATAAACAATAATCCATTTTTAGTTGTTTAAAATTTGATAAAGAACGATTTGTCTCGTAAGATATTTTTATTTAAATATCTGTAAAACGTTTGGTTCTTATAACGGATTTATAGGTAAAATCTATATCTATAAAAATCGCAGTACACATACCAATCTGTATTCATATAGAATAAATTTAAATGCAATGTTGAAAGCAGTGAAAACAGCTATTATTTCCGTTAACCGATTAAAAAAAAAATCAAAACCAATTAAAATTTTGTCGCAATAAAAAAAATCTCAAAATAACTGTTAAAAATTATGAGAAATTTAATGGAGGAACAGAATGCGGGGCTACAAATGTGTACAATTATTAAGGATATATATAATGAGAAAATGACCATGCCGCAGAGATTTTTTGTGATTCGTTGGACGCGTTCAGTGACAGTTTTAGACCGTTCATAAAAAATTATACAAATGTTCACTGGATAAGTAGAATCATAATTATTCGTAGACTACAATGATCATTTATGTAGAATACAACTTAAATTCTATCTCGACAAACGAGTTATAACTGCAGTAACTACTAATCTAACAATATAGGTGCAAAGACCCGAGAAAATCAATTTTTATATAATAAATGTATACTTAATAAATTATAAACCTATAACAGTTTGAAAAACGTACATAAAAATTCACAGTTATTTGGAGAAAAACATTATAGTTAATAGCTGAAAGTACGGTTTTGTATAAAAACTACCCGGTGCTCTTCAAAAAAAAAAAAAAAACAGCTTAGGACAACAACGTTTTGAGAATGTCTTGTTTGAAAGTATATACGTATATAAATATATATATAATAACAAAACGCGGAAGGTTTTCGCGATACTTAACAGTCTTTCAAAAAACAAACTGCAGTTTAGGCGTATTGACACAAGTTTCACGCCACGTTAAGTCGTTGTTTGACATTATACAGTCTCTTGCCGGTTCCTTTTTTATTTTCCCCGTTAACGACCCTTATTCGCGGCACGCGAGGCACGTTCGATCGTGGCTTCAAACAATAAAGTAAAATTAAACTGAACGCACGGCCCATCTATTCACGTCCGTTGTCGTTGGTAAAAGTCGTTTTGTAAAATATATTATAATGACAATAAATCGTTGTGCAATTTAGAACAGCGAAAAATATTTCGAATAGTTTTTTGCTCGCGTATATTATATATTCGTATTATGGTGTACAGAAATATTTTCATCGGAATAAAATGATAATATCTATTGTCATTACACGATAGTAATGTGATTTAATATATATATTTTACAAAACGCGTACTCGTTTAATCGGTGGGCGAAGGGGGTGTTTACAAGCAGGAGTTTACGTGTGTGTATATACACGGGTTTTGTGGCGTAAAATAATGAAAAAACTTTTACGATGACTGTTTAAAAGGAGAAAAATAAACGAACGGCTGACAATGAAAACAATAACAAAAATTATTTTTTAAAATGATCGGAAATTTTTTAAAATTCTTAAAGACTACTAAAGATGAAAAAAAACTTTTAAAGCTATTTCATCACACTAGATATCGGAAATGGCACATTTCGACACGATTATAATATTAATAACGTAACAACACGAGGTATATAGATTGTAATATTGAATCGAGTACTGGTTAAAAATTGGCGTACAAAGTATGATAGGCCCGCAAAGTACCTGTATACCATTTAATAAAAAAAAAAACGTAGTACACAATCATACTGCACTTTTTGTTTATACCGTCGTGTGTCTACCGACTGTCTCTTCAAAGTCCCAACAAAATACGCGGTGAAGATATAAAGTAATATAGACAAAATTAACTGTCTCGTGTACGTCAAAAGCACTAAAAAACACTTTTGTCTAATTTAAACGTTTGCAAACTTTTTTTGCCGCGGATTGCAGTGATAATAATACAAAAAGGTTACGCATATATACCGCTGCCATCTTCCTGCACATGTATCAAACGCTGGGGCCCGTATAGTTTTTTTTATTTCCAAGCCCAATTACTCATTATTTCCGAGCATTAAATCATATTTTATCGAACGAATCGGCCAAATTTAGCCGGACCTCTTCTCTCGCTGCAGTGGCCCACACGAGCGTGACGAGGAGACCAAAACAGATTTCTCGAAAATACATTTTTTCCTGTTTCCAAAATCGTACAACACAACAAACGGTTTTCCCCGAACGAGCGGTAAAGGGGTGGCAGTACTCCGGCTATACGTGCCACTCACGCCACTCACGCTATTTGGGCGCTGATCAGGCGTGACGCTATAATGCCCGTCTTGACTGCAGTCGGACGCCAAACGCACGTAGTCATGCGTGCGACGGCGGCCAATCACACGACGATACCGCGATAATATTGTGTGGTTTTTCGATTACTATGGCGGGTACAAAACACGGGGTGTAAGGTGCACTACGGCAGTTTCCGAACGTCGCATTTAATTTTCTCGCCTAACGACGAATCGCGACGATAACATCGCATAGCACAGGACAGAAAAATCACGCGAAAACGGGCGGACCGCTGCCGAACCGATAGACTTACCGTTTGAAGATGAACGATAATAGGTAATTATTATAAGTACAAAACGAATTCGATTTGGAAAAATTCGCCGACGGCCCGTGCGATCGAGGGGACGCGCACTCGACTGACTACGCCGGGTTTCGGACGGCGAAACGGCACTGAGGCCGCGAACGGCGTGCGGTATAACAGCGTACCTATACAACCCTTAGCAGCTTTCACGCGCATGTCATCGTAACAATACGGCGGCGTGTACATGCGCGTATAGTGCATATTTTGTATACGTGTAGACAGATAGGTCCACACGGACGCTCTGCGACGACGACGACGACGACGAGAAGGGCCGGGTGAGGCCTTCCTCTCGTAGGGGTCGTATAAAGGGGCGAGGGAGAAAACGTAATAACAATATACATATTGCAGCATCGTATACGGAACAAGGGATCCATTTATAAATAAATAAAATAAAAAACTACGATAACTATTGTGTAAGACGGTTTGCGGAAATTATAATAATTATGTTTCGCGAAACTTTGTATTTACGCACACCGCGCGTTGTACGCGTGTGTTACGCGTGGTCGTGTTTGTGCGGGCGCGGTAAGTGTTTACGGGGGGTTCCGAGAACGCGTTATTTGCTATACTTAGCTAGTATGTGTCGTCGCTAAAAAAAAAAATAAAAATGAATAAAATGTTTTTTTTACAAACAAAAAAAAACTGCTATATACGTATTTGTAGAAAAGCGGACCCGACGTCTTATTATACTGCAGATAATACAAATTAGATATCGATGCGTGTGTTATACAGTTACGTTTAGCTGAGCGAAACCACAAGACGATAAATTAAAACATAAATTATTAACATTTTTCATTAAGCCAAATAAAATAATAATCAAAATATTCAGCGAGTCATAGTCGCAAACGTCGATCGATTAGCCGGAGTACTATTTTATTGGAGAAAATTGGATGGAATAGAATTCTGATATTTATTTATATTGAATTCAAATGCCGTATGAACCTCCGAAAGTTATTTTAAACATACTCAATATGGTCCCGATTCGTTGTGTTAATCCAAAACGAACACTACTCTGAGTGTGATCGACTAACCGCGGGGTCTTGAAAAGCGTAACAAGTTCGTTTAACAAAAACCTATATATATATATAAGATGCGCAAGGCTTTGCTCTTTTATCGTTTCTGTACACGATTGTATGATGCATACAAGTTGTGAATAATTTTTTTTACATCCACTTTGAAAATATTATTGTTTTATCGTAGTGCGTTGTATGTAAGGTGTTTACTATAAAGAACAATATATGCATAAACATCTCCTACAGGTATAGTATATACTTATACTATACGAGCGAACTAAGGTCGCAAATCAAAACGATTATTATCTGTATATTCGACGATAGTCACGGTTAAAAACATTAAAATGCGTATTAGATATAGTAAACATAATATTTCAGGGCTTTAATTTATAACGAACGGTAAACATTTATTTTATTACATAAGTACGTTTGGTTATGTATGACTTATAAGCACATTGGCTCTCTGTATGAACGGTATAATCAATGTTTCTTTTAATTTAAACCTCCGTCGGCAAAATCTTTTATATTGGCACATATTGATGTGGTCTAAGTTAATGATAGTAAAAAAAAAAAAAAGAAAAAATAATTATAAAAACGTTATGTTTTTTAAATGTACAGTCGAATCATTAAATTTAATATTATTATTATTGGTACAAGAGTACGTAACATTTTACTTCTTTGTACTACGCAAAATCTTTATTTCGATACACTTGTTGGGTATGATGAATTTAACATTTAAGACGAATCAATATACGTTTTGTTATTAATGAAATAAAATAGTGTTTTTTTATTACTGAATAAAATTATTGTAGTTGTGCGTTTCGCGCGTATCAGTTTACTATGCAGAACATTAAACTTTAAAAAACTCGTACGAGTCATTTGTTAAACCGTCATTAGAATAATTATCGTGTCATTACCGAATTACCAAAAGTTACAATTAAGTACTACTACAATTTAAAATGTACGCGCTACTGCAAAAATTTAAGGTGTCAATAATGTTTAACATGTTCAAACGCCCGTACCTACTTCTCCACGCGCGTTTGTTCACACAATTTTTTTATCCCGTGTGTCACGGGATACACAATACATATTATGATATACGAAATCGCTGTCGTACACAATATAATATACAAGTCGACATTTTATCGATGTTTATTGTCGAGAAAGAAAGCATAGAAAGGGGACGGATGGATCATGGATGGCTGTACATTATAATTTATAATGTCGCGAACGATTCTACATTATTAGCAATTTTACAATGCTGCACGTGGTGGAAACGAACGGGAAAACACTGAACACACGATGGCATAAAAATGTACCTATAAACCAATAAAAGTAATATTATGTACAATACGCATTACACAGTTTGATATACTGAATGTCTATAAGTACTTGTAACTCACACCGCCGCGGTCGTCTGTTGCCCGATTCAATATGATAATTATTCAAGGTCGATATTGTTGTTAATGTTTTTCACTCATCCCGGTTACTATGTGTACACGCGTATTGCAACATAATATAATTTTATGCTTTATAGGTTTACCGAATTTGGCTGTTATATTTATTTTCGTTCTATAAAAAAAAATAAGAAAATAATATGCCAGAGTGTAATATGCAAGGAAGAATAATAATAACATTATGTAGATCTTTGCGTGTTTAACACTTTCTCGTAAACTCGTTTTAATACCGATTATAGACGGTACGTACATACAAAATACATTACGTACACGAAGCTGGACTGCAGCTTGGACACACGTACACGTGTTACTGGTTTTTAATTCATTTATCTTGTCGATATAAATTATTATAATACCTAATACAATATTATACGTATGAACTGCCTGCTATACGTATACGTGACCGGCCCATCTATATACCCGTCGACCCCAAACGTCAACATCTTCATGTATTCACTTCTGTGTGTATATGCGACGTTATATACATGCATGCGCTTAAAAACTCTCGAACGTTTTATACAGGGTAATTTTGAAACATTTCAACAATTAATTTTGAATCGACGTATAAACGGAAATTTTAGAAACGTCTGTATCAATAACTATTTTGAAATTCATCAAAATACATCAAAATCAAACTTAAAACGTATCTAAAAAAATGTTATGTATTGCAGCATATGCTAAAATTTTAACGTCGCGTCCTATCGATGTTTTAGTATAGAATGTACGTTTAGAATGAATTTCAACGAATTTTCGTGGAAAAGCTCGGAGAGAAAATTATTGTTTCCGGAAGCGTATTCTCTGACACACCTCTAGTTTTAAAACTATACATTTAATATTAAATCATTGATATTGGGGGTTTTTTTTATTTCTGAATTAAAAATACAATAACGTGAGAATTAAAAACTTTTGGTTGCCATTAAAAATCTGAAGTGGCTGCAGGGAATGTCAATTAAAAAAAAGAATATAATTTTTTTGATTTTTATGTATAGGTAACTAAAATATTTTGATCATTTTAAATTACATTAAAAGAAAAATTTTAAAAAAACGAATCTTGGTATATAAAAATCATTACCCAGTACAAGTATGTGTATAACATAATACAATGGGCGGATACTCTGGACTATAAAATTTAAACGGCATTGAGTATATTAGCCACGAATATGCATAAAAATAATACTTCCATAACATATATAATATATATTCGTACAGCGTGCTATTAACAGAGACATGCCACTTTTAACGGTACCGACTGCAGAGCACACACGCGAGGTAAAAAGTTATTATTTACCCGATTGAATCCGTGGAGGAGACGGTGATGTTACTCTTTAACCTACAGCTGGTAACCACGTCCACTGCAGATGGCTTCCAACCCGTTATCGAAGTAGCTGGAACAAAAATACGCGAGAAAAAACTTTTTACTCAAAGTCGTCCTTATAAAAAGATATATAAGTGTGAAAACAAAAAATATTTCTACTTGCTAAATACATATTAAAATAAGGTACCTATAATAGGAACGGTGTACTTATTAATATTTTTGGAATTCTAATGTGCAACATAAGTATGAGTACTGAAAAAATGTAAAAATAACAAAACGAAAATTGTTAATTATGAATAAATGTACTACAGTATTATGATCATTGAATGAAAACCATACGTAACCGATCGTTACGGACTAAAACATCTTATTTTTAACCGCACAATTTTAGGTATAGCAGACATCGGTAACTTATTACTTATTAATTGTTATTAGTAAACAACAATTAATATTTTAATTCTGCAATCGTGTCCGCGTGATTTTGTGCATGTATGACGCATCGGCACCATATATTGCATGTACAAGCCTAATAATTAATAATAATATTATGCTTATGAGTTGTTGCACGATTACGCAATACGAACTGCAAAACTATACAAAATACGTCAAAAGCTGTATATAGACGCATACGATAGACAATAATTCACGATTGACGTCCAACAAAACGTCATCAGCATAGCGTAATAATATACAACACACAATAACGTACCAATAACGTGCATGATACAAACGCTCTCATCTATATGGATTAGGTTTTATACTTAGGATTAAGATTTGGGGCGCACTTTTAAATATTTTTCATTTTTTATTAAGCGTTTATAGCGTGTTACGCAAACCTAACGGACTTATTTTCTTAAAAAATTCCCTTAGTTCTGCGTTTGTATTCGTTGTTTTCGGTATTCTTTTTAGGGTCGAAAATCCTCTTTAATACGTATTTTCGTCTCAAATGTTATTATTTTCTTCTCGTCTGTTTTCGTTGACGCCCACGCCTCGCATGCATAAATACAACAGGTCTTTTTCAGGGTTTTGTATGGTTTAATTTTTGTTCTGCTTGATCATAATTTTGACATAAACAACGGTAATAGAAAGAAATAGCACTTAGTTCCTGCTATTATTCCTCATGACCATTTGCCCTTTCGTTTACGTCTCCTCCGAGGTATTTTAAGTCAGGTACTTTTTCAAATGTCTCCCACTAAAATTGAATTTTGGTGATGTTGTCTCCGTGATACAATCAGGTATTTAGTCTAGTTCATTCATTTAGTCCCATACTCTTTTTACTTCCTCTATTATAGTCTATTTGATGTGCCTCGTACTCGATCTTCTGTTTCGTTCATAATAATAATAATAATTGTTTTGCAGCGTAAATTCTAATGCATTCAACATCATGGAGCCTCCAGCTAACGGTGACCCGATGCGCAGTGCACCGTCCCATGGCTGGTAAATGACGCTTGAGGCAAGGTAAGTTGACGGGGGGCATCGTATACACGTAATACGGGTCATTATCCTAATACAACATAATGCTTCGTCGCACAAAATTGTATGTACGTATATAATAAATAATAATATATTATAGGCGTTTCGCGCGGGCCACTTAAAATAATTATACCCGCGCTCGTTGTCACCTCTAGCAAAAATTTTAGCCGCAACTGCAGCCACCTTCGTTGCATCAAGCAGCTCTGACTTATGAAAAAAAAAAAATCATACTTAAGTATAGTATATAATATCATGCTTATTATATGGGTGCAATGTACTGAGTGAAAAGATATGTACACCCAGGTATACACTTTACAATATTATATGTTACGCGTATAGAGAGGACGTATATTGTATGTTAAATGTTTACGATTATCATAAACACTTTGTAGGTTCAATATATTTTATTGTATTATTTGTCGATTAATCGAGTAATTTATTATATTAATTGTCAATTAATTCATATTGCAGTGAATAATTATTATATTTTTACACTCTCTATATAAACCAAAAAATTGATAGAATAGTTAAGACTTACTAGTTAATAGTTATTATATCAATAAACTAGTTGATTGTTATCTATAGAATTCACTATGACATCTAAATAGGTACTTAATAAACAGGTACGGGTCCTTATATTAACATAGGTGATTTAAGATGTAACAGGTACTACTATTTTGGATTTTTCTAACAAATTAAAAATTGTGTAACAGATCAGCAGTTATTCAATAGTTTATTTTATCTAAAAAAATTCCAAATATTTTACCCGTTAAATTTTAGCTTAAGTAAATAAACTCTTCCAAACTGATAGTATAGTAATCAAAATATTAATTATCTATATAAAAACATACAGCTGTTTATGTCCTGTTTGAGAATATTGTTTAGTGTTGATTCACAATATAATTAATATTATGACGAAAAAAATAAGAATTCTGAACATTCCCGCTGTAAATCAATACACAATATAGTATGGATACAATATAGTATAGTGTAGGTAAATGGTTGTTTTATACATCATGTACGTCATTACGATCAAAACATTATACGTCATGAGTTTTCTGTCTGAGTTTTCAAACGGATTACGCATGTATTATACACGTAATTCTCACACAATCATCACATCATACGAGAGTAGTATCAATGTATTATATCAATCACGATCGTAATTACCTCCTTGTAAAAATAAGTATAAGAATAAGACATAAGTACTACGATTGACTTCAAAAATGTTTTAACTTAAAAAGGTAACGTAATTATTTGAGTATTTATTCTAATTTTATCTTTTCCTATTTCTTTATATAATTCATTCACTTTAATTCACATTTAATTTTCATTCATTATAAAATGTGTCAATCGGTAGTAATATTTGTGTACATATAGCCCGATATATAGCTGGTATCTTTCTGAAAAATGTACAAACTAATTTTTTTGTAAATGATATTAGGTACCATATTACATTCCCGTCATCCTAAAGATATAAAAAAGACAATCATTTTAAACTATACGATATACAGTTGCGAATAGAGTATTAGGTACTTCAAAAAAAAATGTTTTCCATCAAATTTGTCCATTTATATTTTACCTAAAATAAAACATTTATAAACTTATTTACCATGCAGTGGACATATATAGTTTACCCTAATCCATTAAAAACATTTGCATTATTTGACATAAAAGATATATCAAATGCAAAATCAGAAAAATTATAAGATATAACAAATAACGGTAAACAAAACTGTGCATCATACCTTGTACCGTAGTCATGGAGTCACGTTGCATACAAACCAGTAAACGTTGACGAAATGTTAAAAATATTAGAATATGATGAACTGGTTTAATCTGTACACTGAAAAAAGAAAAATTATTAATTTGTTACCACAAACATTACTTATAATTATTGTAACCTACACTAGCACATGAAAACAAAACTTCAAGAAAATAAATTGTAAGAAAAAAATTCACAAAATTCAAAATTGATTTTTTCTTCTGCTCAGACTTGGGGTTGAATCATAAGCGTTGGACAAGCGATGCACAAGGGAGTTTTGTTACTAACTATAATGAATATATGGACGTTACCTAGTAGAATTAGTAGCAATAATTGTGTTTGCATTGCTTTCGTTTAAAAACCCTATTGGATAATCACTAATACACACACGCCCTAAAATAAATGTTAATAGAAGCTGGTAAATGACACAACACGCAATCATCTTGTTTGTTAATCATCAATATTTCAATACATTTCGCATATTACCTACCTATGTAGATTAATCAAATATTGAGGACACTGTTGTACGTCAGTGGTCAAACTTTAGGTTGTAACTCAATTGGTTGTGTGCAGTTAATTGTACGGGTAACTATAGTACCTACCTAACTACTAATTATAATTATGGTGCAAAAATAAATTATAAAAATATAACAAAACGTCTATACTTACAATCTAATACGCAATTAGTGCGGAAGTTCTAAATATAAATATATGTTGGTACTTAATTTTGATAGAAAATCACAAAAAAATAAAAAATAGAATAATTAATTTTTCATTTAAATTTTTTACAGTTTTAAATACCTTAGATATGAGCTTTTTGTAATTTGAGATTAAAAAAATAATTTATTGTATATATCTATTAATTGATCTATATACATAGTACATAAGCTGAATTGTTCTAATTTCTAAACAAAACAATTGTTTGGCAATATACACAATTTTACGCGCAGAAAAAATAAAATAATTATTTAACAGGCATTCTTTAATACAACCTACATAGATATATACTGAACAATCAACAATAATAAATAAAAATTTAACTTTATACAGTTGAATGATATTTCAATAACAGAAAAGCACACATTAATCTCACAAACTATTTACATTTACTCAGTTTTACAATTTTTGGCTGAGTGTGCTTTGAATGTAAAATAAAATTGGAACATAGGTTTAAATGGCATTCACATTTATACAAGTATAATTTTTTAAATCAATCGGTTTTCGGAATAACAGGGTTTCGCGCATTTTACATTTTAAACAAATTCTTTTACCACAAAATTTAAAACTGTCAGAAAAAACCAAGAAATATTTATAGAAATTGAAATATACGAATTTATTTTTTTTGAGTATGTATTAATCACAATTTATATAGTACTTTAAACAATGTTAAAATTATGTATGATGATTATGACACATTGCAATTATTATCACAACTGGACAGTGCTTGTTTATATAGCTATGCACACGCTCTGGTTACAAGTGAAAATAATTTTTGTACTATTGTCTATTTTATGTGAACAGCTGGTCTATACTCAATAGATAACACTATTGGCGTTTATAAATTATTCATTATTACGAAAATAACGTATGTCCGAAAAGCATACAGAAACTGGTCATTTGGTACACGTCATTCGCGTCAACTTGACAACAACTTGAAATTCATCATCATTGATCACCTCATCAATCTCACTGTTACTGCGTCCGAAATTAATGATTATAGGTAGTCACATATACGAGTAGTGACATATTTGAACAATTTTTGTAGGATTATCAATCAAATTTTTAACGTTCAAAACATTTGTAAGATAATTTATGAGATTTTACTTCAAAATGACAGTTGTAAAGAATCTACTTATTCTATGAAAAAATTGCGAATGTTTTAAATTTTTCTGAACATATTTATTTAAAACAAATTATATTACTATGCACACAACTGCCTTGCTCGTCAAGTATAATAAAACGTTTAAACGTCAGACATACGCGACTTTTTGACTGTTTACACAAAACAATGCAAATAAAAAGTATAAAGTAAAAAATGCTAACTTCCTCACACACTTCTCGCGCATCTTTCTGTAAATGGACTGTTTTTTTAGCTCAATCTTTAAACAAATCATTATCATTAATCAATTCAAATCACATCAACATTTGAAGTAGAACAATCACATATACAAACATGTATATGTATTGAAAATTGATATTTTAAATGTATTTATTAATTAAATTTGGATGCCATACACTTACACCGCATACAAAATTGCAGTCAATAAACGGAAAACACAAACAGAATTTTATAATATATCATACGTCCAAACCTTATGTTCATAATAAATTTAGTTCTTATTGTTTGCGCAAAGTGGCAGTTAAATAAAAAAAAATAGAACGAGTCTAGAATAAAAAATGAGGCGTACGATTGTACGAATAAAATTGATTTTTTTTTTTTATTAAATTAAGTCTCTTGATCGATACCTAGAGCTCCTGCTCATTAGACATTCGCGTAGTTGTATCAGTGCATTTTTCAGTCCATTGACTGTAATTATTATTTACAAACCAAGACACGATTCATTTACGTCACCACATGGGTATACTATTACCCGTTAACTTTTTAAATCAAGATTTCAGATAATTTATTTTTGAGAACTTTTTAGTAAACTACGTATAATAAGTAGGTAACGGTAATATGACGATGAATTTTTGTAATAATTTATACAACACACAAACATTACATAATGTATGTCAATATATTTTAAACACTTGGAAATTATTACAAATAAAGTATTAATAATATACAAGTATTGAATTATTTAAAAGTTGACTACTTTGTATAAATATTTACAAAAAAAGAGGAGTTACAACTGACGAGCCAAAGGTTAAGTAGTCACTGTTTTTGGAGGTGTTTTTAACGTTTTACATTAAACTTTAAAGTGTGAAGTATATTTAAAAAGTTTAAAGTCTTTGTTACTGAACCATAAAAATTTTAATCATGTTAATAACTATGTTTGCTAATAAAACATTATTTATACATATATTACACATATACTGCAAAAATGCGGAATGACACAAAAGGAAAATAAAATTATGATATTAGCAGCAAATTCATTATAGAGCATCAAATCGTGAAGCAAAATGATTGGTAGATAACGAAATTAGATAAGTTTATTTAAATTATTTTTCTTTAGAGATCTAATTTATGATGAATGATGGATGTCCCAACTGCCTGCAAAGAATTAGTGTATAAAGTACCTATAGATAGTACAACCGGAAAAAATATCATCAATCAAAAATATTGTACAGGGCTGTTTGTATTCTCGGTATATTTATTTAATCAAAAACGGTATACACATCATTCACACTCTTATGATTTATTATTGATCATGGGTACATTACAATATTAATATTAATAACATGTTGGACTCATTTGAATTATTAACGTACAGAAGTGCACTAAACGTCTTTTAAATATTTAATAATCGTAGCAGCTTTAAACATTAAACATTAAAGGCTGACTTTTTAAATGTGTTCATCTCATGTTGGTATACGTATTACATTATTGTTATGAATTAGTTAAAATTCTGATGTTTGTAAATTTCTGCATGCATAGACAATAGACCATTTGCTCAGGGCCGGATAGGGAAGACACCGGCCCACTGAGTCTTAAAATTTATACCGATCCACAATATCATATAATATTGGTATAATCATAGATTTTTTGCCCTATTTTAGCCCAAATTTTGCCCGGCCCACCGAGTTTAGCTCGGTGACTCGCCGGGCCAATCCGAGCAAATGATTTGCTCAGTATCAATATTTATCTGGTTTGAATCCCTCTACGAACTTCCAAACGAATATTTTTATTTCAGACCTACTAAATTAACAATGTCCAATGATATGACGATTTATTATTTAATTTGTATTCTAATTAATTTTAATAAACTACTTCTTTTAGAAGAATGTTTTATAGAAAATAATAAAAAGGTATAATATAATGTTTAATCAAAGGTAATGTTATGTTTGTGTACTGTAACGCAAAACTTCTCGGAATATTATAGTACATATACTACTAGTTTGAGTGTACCTATAAGTCCTAAATGGTACTATACGTTGTACCATTTCTCAAAAATAATCCCACGGATGAAATATAACTTAATATTTTAGTAGGTATGTTATAATTTATTCTTCAAGACTGAAAACAATTCTATCAAAGTAAGTTGTTGAATAACCTTTATAGTTTATGAGAATTATAATAAATCTGGTGTAATTATTATTAAAACGTCACAGCCCACAGGTAATAAAAACTTTAAAAGTTTTAAATTTACGAATAATAATAATTAATAACATCATGTAGAATTGCGATAAATGTACTAGAAATTTTTTATTTATAGTACAATTACGTCAATGTTATAGTTATCATGTTTTACTTATCATTTTTTGGTGTCTAATTAATATGAAAATGCAAATTATCTATATAATAAAAATATCAAAATATCTGTATAGGTACCCTATACGCTAAATATACCTATACAATTGATTAGTTTATTCGATTGGCAGAGTTGGCTATCAAGAAGCAACGATTGTAATGATTATAATTCATAAAATATAAGCATATATTTGAATACACAATGTATATTTTTAACAAATTATAATGCCCAGTGTATTTTAATAACTAACTATTTAGTAGTATTCAGAAATAAAATTAAAAATTATCTGCTAAATCTAATTTTGCTAAACATGTTTTAGATTGTAATCATATTATAAATTTCCATATAGAAAATTATATAATTATATAAAATTACCAAAAATATATGTACATCAATCCAGTATAAGAAGAAACTTGTTATTTATATTGAAGTAAAACAGAATAATTTTAATAATATTTTAAGTATACATAATGATATGTACCAATTTATTATAAAAAACGATACATAATTTATAGTAGTAATACATCTATGCGTCATGCATTGTTTATTAATTATTTTTATGATACAATATTTCGATATACATACCTACTTTGTTTATTAATGTTCACACTATTTTGAATTCATTTTTATTTTTTGTTTTATGTGACCTGATGACCTACGACCAGTCATCTTATTTATTATTCAAATACTCTGGGCTTTATAATTATTGTTAAAAATATATATTGTGTACTAAAATATATGCTTATATTTTAAAAAACAGTATTACATTTTTATACTATATAATTTATAATTACTATTATTGATTTAATTGAATAAGTTAGGTTTGGTAGTTGTAGTTAGTTGTTTAATTCAAACAATAATGTAAGTTAATTTTTTTCGATTTGTATTTTTTAATTTAATTGAAATAATTTTTGAAAAAAAAGAAACTGATGCTTAACAAAATCTAACTTTAGAAAATGTAAAAGCCAAGTACTTATATGATGAACAAAAAATATACCCTAACTCGTTGGCATTCAAAGGTATCAATAATTTCTTCAAATTGTAGTAGGTACAGGTAATATTTTAATATTATTGGGCCAAACGCAATTCAAAATCTTTTCAAATTTCAATAATTTCTTTATAGAGATATTGATTTTCATATTTAACTCTTTATTCATACTCACCTCATATTACCTATATCTTTATATTTATTCCTCATATCGTTTCTATCAATGATTAATTTAAATGAACTTAACCAAATAAAAATATAATATTTCGTTATTTGATATTAGTTTTAAAGAAAACAACTTTTTTGAGTTGATCATCAAAATCACTTAATTAGTAAAAACTTACTTTAGTGGTTAACATGATACTACAATTCAATGACCAATGTATGAGTTTACTTTAAAATGCAATACTTATAAACAAAATAAGTTACTTTCAAAAATACAATACACTTAATGCATAATTTTTTTTAAAAATACGTAAAAAAAGAAAGTACGCTTTTCAATTCTCAATGAAAATGTTTTGTACAGGTTTTCGTACTTATTACGTTTTCAAACATAAAAATTTTAATACTAAACAATTTTATTCTAATTTTACACACGAAATTGTGACATACAATAGGTAGACAAAAATTAAGATCCGATGCACTTGTAGATATTTTTAGACGATTGAAAAGTGTTACCTAATTCCTAAACGTCTTTAAATCATGACAAACAGTTAAAAATTAGTACAAATTAGACCTAATTAAAGAATGACAATGAATATACAAAACTGTGGTGATATATTATGAATGACATATACTATGTACTTATATTATACTCAACCAACAAATAAATCGATGAGTCGATTTCGATGTCTCAAATAATAATTTCAAGGTCCGAGTGGTTTTTGTAGCAAACTAGCAAGTAGCAACAGACCAACTCAGATAAAAAAACCCATACACAGTGAACGCGCAACTAACACGAGGTACATCGAGTATCCAAAGGTCATGGAACCGACCTCGACACCTCCACGTCGTTTCACAAAAAAAGACAATTCTCTTGTTTATTTCTGATGTTTTTTCGCGGCTATACGGCACAACGTACGACGACCTACGTTATTAAATTCGACTTAGGATGCACAAATAATAAAATATACGCGCCTACTGAATTTAACTAGGGATACTTGAATAACAAAATGCACGCCTGCTGAACAATGAAAGCAAGCAATTTCCGCCAAAATAATGTAACCATATTCTAGATACTGTGTACCAGAAATAAAAAAAATAAAACACATACACTACGGAGAGTAAAAACTATTTGATATAAGTAGTTATAATGTAACACCATCTAGACACTGATTGCGTATTAATAACAATAAAAAAAAAAAAAAAAAAACACATATAACTTATACTACAAAGTAAAAACTATTTGTTATAATTTCATATAATAATTGTATCTGTTAACTACTCGTATAGGTTTACGTTTAGGTACTATATTATATGTTTTGTGGTATCAACGCACAGCTATACTGTAATTTTTAAAAAAGACGAAACATTAGCTTTAATATTTCATTTATTCAGCACGTAAATACACACCGTGAAATATTGACAGGAAAACTGATAGAATATGAAACTATTAAAAATAATATGTAGCGGATTTATTATAACTTATAAGTATGTATATACAATCTAGGTGCACGGATGCTTTTTTGTATTTTGCAATGGTTCAGAAAGGGTTATCAAAATATCAATAAATAGTCAGAATGTCGTGCTACCATTTTCTTGAAAATCCATTTTCAAAAAAAAAAAATGTTTACAGGTTGCATAAACTTCTTATTTGTATAGAAGTTATACAATTCTGCAAAATGCACATCAACGAATTAAATGAAAAATTATTTTGCTTAATGTTTTAATTTATAACAATGTGCGCCGGGATACTATTGTTATTTATTTTAATACTAAGTATTGTAACTTGATTCTTTTTGTTGTTTATTATTTTTTATATCAACTATACTTCAAATATTCTAGTCAAATTTAATACAGAAATAAAATTGTATTTACTGGACAAATTATTTTTAAACGGAAGTTAGAAGAAATAGTGAATAATTTTAATTTTAATATTTTGAATTATTCGATAAAAATACATAAACCATTCCGATTAAGATTAGGTACCTATACATAAGTAACAGTACGAGTCGGTATCAAACCATACTAATTTTTAAACCTAATGTATAGGTACTCAACTTATACGTATAGAATTCAGACTTGATATAGTTAGTGTAACCATTGATCAACATAATTCTGAAATATCATTTTAATAGCTAAGATGTCCATCTTTCCAGCATTTGGCAGAACAGAAAAGATAATTAAAATTAAATTTTTAGATAATAATTGTTTTATGATATGTGTAACGTTTCAACAAAAAAAAAAATGAAGAACTAAATGTTACGGTTAGAACATAATTGTTTTGTAAATCGCCGTTTAAAAAAACTTTTTAAGTTTTGTAAATTATCATTTATCATTTTAATACAGTCATTTCAGAAAAATCGGTCTTAAATGAGTTATACTAAACATTTTTCCACTTGCTATACATAATAACTACCTATATTTATTAATCGGTATATTATTATACCCTTTAAATAATAATTGTTTACTGTCCCTTGTTCAATCGTGTGTGCAAAAATGAATAAGAAAAGATTTGAAAATTCGTCGAGAGAATAAAACTAATGTCTTTACGTAAATCTATTAAATTAACTTCCGTTGTACAGTAATGCCTGGACAGTGGACTTACCTTAATGCAAAACATATAAATTATATTAAACGGTCATCAATGGTGGGTTTAAACGATATAAATATTTTTTTTTCAACGCAGCGACCCGCAGCTTTCGTAGAAAATAATAAACGATACCTTCAAGATATATGAATCTCAATACGTCAAAATTTCAAATAACAAAATATAACGCGAACACTATGTATTAGAAATCACTTCCCGACTGCCACGAGGCCTCGGCAAACACTGACTGAACACACACAAGCATTATTGTTTACCGTCCGCCGGTCGGCAGTGTTATTACTTATACCAATATTATTATTATTATTATTAATACAATCCAGTACACGCTCGCCGACTATTCTCCCAGCAGCCGACTAATGGTACGGCTCCCTCCAGCTATACCTCTCCTCCGACGTATAGATAGGTAAATGTAATGCAGTACGTGAACTTCAATAATAGTAAACAGGTATGTACTGGGTGAACTGATTTAGATTCTGAATGTGCTGCGAGAAACAAAATTATTTTTTTTTTTTCTTTTTGCTGGTGTATCTACCGTTTTGAAGTCGGGTTTTTTCTATTTTTTTTTTTTTAAGTTTTAATATCATATTTTTGAATGGTTAAGTTTAATAAGAACAGCACTGGGCCCGCTAATTAGACAAAAACGGTCAAGCAATATTAGGTTTATGTGCGATTAACGTGAAGAAATTCGAGTCGGCGCGAGTTTCGTAAAAATTTTAAAAATATTTCATCGGTTTTGAATAAAACCTACATGGGACTATCTCGGAAGTAACTATAGTAAGAGCCTTTCGTTTAAAAAAAAATCATCTAATTTGGTTTTAATCTATAATACCAAAGTTATTGTGGAGCAACACCAAAATAAAAATATAGACCAATTTTATTTATCATACTTGAATGACGAGAACCGATGATCTTAACCAAAATGTATGTATGGAATCATTTCGGAACCTATATTATCATTTAAGGTCTTTTGTTTAAGAAAAAAAAAAATTTTTGAAATCGGTTCATTAACAGCGGAGTTAAGACTTAAGAGTAAACATAAATTAAAAAAAATTTGTTGAATCTTCCTTTTTTGAAGTCTGTAAGAAACAAACGAATAGACTGAATTATGTAAGTGCTGGTGAACGCTGGAGACGTAAAAAAAAAAACCACCCTGTATACCTGTTATATATTTACAAGTGTAGCTGACCTTGCTTGAAACTGCTTTTGGCCAATCCGAGTTATTGTAGGTGAGACGTTTCTACTATATTTAACACACGCAAAATTATATATACTTCTCGTGTAGTTCCTGTGTGATATACATATAATGATGACTGCATATTGTGAATTGTGCATCAGTCTTTTACAAAAATATACCTTTTGATTAATAACAATACGTTTAATTTTGACTAATTTATGACCAATAGGTCCAAATATAGAGTCAAACCCAAAAGAAGCAAAAACAAAAATTATATTGTGCGACTATTTTTCACTGGAAAATAAACATTTTACACATTGTTTAGGAGCTACGTCCTGTGGCTGGGGTTGGGATATAAGGCTCTATCCAATTTGTACCTATATGGTTATGCCTTATAGTTGCCAGTTCCCACCCACCCATTTGTACTATTCTTGAAAATTAAAAAAAATAAAATATTTTGAAAACCTAAGTGGAAAAATCTTGAAAACAATCAACTGCCTAAAAATGGTCAAATACAGGTTTGGTCCAAGGTTCAAGTGATTTTGAAATATTTTTTTGCTAATTATAGAACTTAAATTTTTTTTCGAAAATTTTCATTTTCATTGTGGTTTTTGTTCGATAAAACTTTGACAAAAAGTTTTGAAACATTAACACAAGGTTATCAACATGTAAATATACACATGCTAATAAAATATTTCAAAAATCCATAGTCACGTTTTTTTTTTTTTTAGTTGAAAAATGGTCAAACCGTTGACTTATTTGTAGAAAAAAAATTGTAACACACAAATATGTTTTTTAAGAATTGAAAAAAAAATATTTATGTAAAACAAAAATTGCTATCTGAATAGAAAATTTTTAAAAAAATCCGCCCGCCCGATAAATTCTGAACGTGTACAATAAAAGTATTGAAAAATTGTGTGATCTGGTTATAACAATGAAATTACGCACTATTGTCCAATTGATACTAAAATCGTATTAATAACCTTTATGTGTGAATATGTTTTTCGGAATTTTTGGACCATTTTTATTGTTAAATTTGGTTTTTATCAGAACAAATACTAGACAACTGAGCTTGTCTAGAACTGTATTTTTGAAGGCAATGATTTATCATTGCTTTTAGATACTAAATAATGCGTTTGGACCACAACTCCTAAACTAGTAACCCACCCAAAGCGTAGTCGTTACTCCGTCACACCACCCACGCGACCTAGATTGATCCAGTATTTTTTTTTTTTTATATAAAGAAAAAATGAACTGATAATATTATTGTTAAAAATATTATTGAATCACATTGAAGAAATTTATTCCAGACAAACAATTTTTACTTTTAAACAACAATACAAAAAAGTGTATGATTATTATAATGGTTTATTTAAAAATATATATATATATATAAGATATTTCCAGTTATATTATGTAATATGTAAATATATCTATACAAAAAAGCAATAACATAATAATGGAGAAAAAACAACAATAAAAACATTTTGATATTAACTATATTATCAAGTAGTTAAGGCTTAAAATTAATAAATAATAATTATCTGAAATCAGTATGTACAGAATGACAAATAGTATTGCTCTATCCAATTTTTTAATGTTAATTTTGAAGTTTTCAAACAGAGTAGTCAAGAGTTTTTTACATTTGATTTCTTTTCATAATCTAAAAGATCATAAAACTATACAATTCTTTGATGTCTGTTTTTCATCACAAATATTTTTGGAGTTTTGGAAGATTCTATAGTTAAACAACAAATATAGATAATTAATTAATTAATTAAAATAGAACTAAACAGACTACATTTTGTTGTCTTGAGTTAATCACAATTTTGAGAGACACTAAAATTTTCAATACAATTAATACTTGTGAAAAAAAATTCTCTATTTGGTAACCATATTTCATCATTACAAATTTTATCAAAAAGTATGTTGTATATAAATAAAAAAAAAAAAGTGTATTTTATAAAAATTACAACAATATAAAATGAATAGAAATGTATGGAACCTATGGATAATTAATTCATAATCAAATAATAAACAAAATACAAACCATATTTTGTTTGTTTATGTTTATATACTAGGTCCAACTCCAGTAAGAGGACAAATAAATGGTGGTTCTCAAAATACTTTAAAAATTAATAAAAAGAGTAATTTTTGTTTAAAATATATATATATTTATATACATATATTTTTTACACCTATGTATTGTGCATAGTATGAATTAATAGTTGTAAGCAGTGGTGTACATGGAATGGTACAGTTGTGTCAGTTACACCCCTATAAATATTACTATACAAATACACCCCTACATCATATTTATTTTTACACCCATCTTAAGAATTGTGTGCGCCACTGATTTTAAGTTCTGGTAATTAATAGTATTATTAGAACAAATGGCACGGCAATTTTCAAAAACATTTCTTTCCTAAATATCACGTAGGAGTTGTGCTTGATAGCAACATACATTCAAAATAATTCAATATTTGTAAAAATATCTGTATAAAATATAAATATATTTATGATTGAATGGAGAACTAATATACGAGTAAAAACAATAAAAATATTTGTTTACTCAATTTGTCTTTATAGCTATTTCACTTTTACCATTGGTTTTAAAATAATTCTTTATATTGATACAAGGAAATGAACTTTTGTAAAACTTGAACCAAATTATTTTAATTTATCTAATACCGTAAAGAGACAAATACCGCTCAAACAAATGCTTTATAATTAAAATGCAAAAATGCTTAACAAAGAAAAAAAGTAATGAAAAATGTATCGAATACATTTATATGCATAACTAAATATGCATTATACAATATTCATATTTACTAGGAAAGTTAAATAAATGGGATTTAAGTTAATTAGTTAATTATACTGCAACTGAAACAAAGTTTAAGAACCGTCTATGCATTTAAATTTATGTATGTATAAATTATTAGTATTTATATAAAGAACAACAAATATTACCTAAAATACTATCATATAAAATAAATATAATACATATGGAGCACATTTATAACAAACAAAATTAATAAATGAGCAAACAGGTTCATAACTTATAAAAAAAATGTTTTAAAATAGACAAAATGGCGTGAATTATAAAAAAAAAACCACACTAGTGGCACGTAAAATGATAATAAAATGAGTTGGGCAAAACAAGGAGGTTGCTAGAGTTTTTAGAAATAGGGACTTAACTCCTTGGAATATTTAATACCAAATGTTAAGGTATGAGCTTGAACAGCATATAAATAACTCAAGTCAAACTCATTTTGTAAATAGTATAAGTTTTGAAATTTTATTTTGGCCCATGATTTCCTTGTCCAGCCTGTAAGCCAGTCAAAGTAATAAGACTAGTAGCCAAAAAAACTTCTAGGTTCACAGCCACAATAGTTTGACATAACAAAAAGTAATCACCAGAACGCTGCTTCTTTCGTTCGGCTATCTGAGCAAATTGTGCACATAGCAGTGTCTAATTCGTCTGTGGTGCATGGTATGCACTCCTCATGGAACACATGCTGACAGTAGAATATTAGAGCATTTCTGGCCGGTCGATCCTGTCCTGCAACTATGCATTTTTGACATGCTCCACACAGATGCTGCTCATCCACACTGCACCCACGACGGCGAGCATTGTACAGTTTCTCATGAAGATCAAAGCAGTCAGCCACAACAATGCGGGAGCAGCCTTGTTCCACAGACACCTGTAAATTATAATAGCATAGTTAGTAGTGTTGAAAAATATGTTTATAATAAATACCTTTAAATTAAATTATGTATTTACATAAATTTTATTCAAACATTTTCCCTAAATAACTTTTTAAAAATTTGTTATTATTATAATTATTAATATTTTTTTTAGTTGTCTATTTTAGTGTTATTACAAATTGTAATAATATAATGTTATTTTTAAAAATAGTTATTCTGATATATGGTCACGAATGTAGTTGGCCAGTTAAGAAAGTATTGAAAAATTATTTAGCCAAACGTTTGTTGTGGAGATTGAACTTGAGTTTGGGACCCTTTGCATTGGAGAACCAACGCTGCCACTGGAACCTGATATCTAAACTTCAATACTTTCCTTTGTATAAAGGTGACATGTGCACACCAGTACGTTGAAGAGAAAAGCTTGGGGATGACCTATGTCATCTGCAGATAAATTGGTTTACAATTCTGAGTGTATCAAGAGTAATACTGATTTTATAATTTTTTTTTTTTTTTAAATCAATTTTTCTGGTAGTAAAACATATTTGATATAATTATATCTAAATATTATATTATCTTAAGATTAATTTGGCTTTAAACTCTGTCCACCAAGAGGACATGTTGTGTTAAAACCTATTGTTTAATAAAACCTTTTGGTTTTAGTTAAGACTTCAGTTTTAGAGTCAAAAAACTTTAATGATATTTAAACAATATGTTATCCTATTTTTATGGTTAAAAAATTACAGAATCAGTAAACATAATTTCTGTTTAAATACAATTTTACATCATAATTTTTTGTTTATTGTCATCATAATTATTTTGGCCATAATATTATTTTTAAATTAGTTATTCTGTAATATTTGGGTTTTTTACAAGTTTTTAACTGGAAAAGTAAAAGGTTTGCAAATATAGAAAAGAAAAAGAGTTCCTTTGATCTATAAATTGCCTACATATATAAAAATAACTAAAAATATTTATAACTTTACTACAGTAACCTGTAGATTGTAGTCGGTCATCATCTTGACCAGAGCGCTTTTGAGGCCAGGCACCTCAGTCCGTTTGCCGATCCTCTGGATCAGGATACGCGGGTCAACGTACGTGCCAATTCGCCGGAGTAACACAGCCAAAAAGTCAGGCCGGTCTAGCGATAACCCAATTAAATCGTGCCACAACTCAGCGTCGTTCTGGTCTCGACAGAACTCAATGGCCTGCTCAACATCACCTAGCTGAGACATGACCAAGTTTAGTGCGTCTTTGGTGTTGCCCATTCGGCCCAACAGGTACACCATCTCCGGATAGTACTCCAGTTGCGTGCACACTTCCAGCGCCTTTGCTATCGGGTAGTTATCGCTGCGTTTGAGTAACGGGAGGAGCTTGTCGCGTGCGAACTCCGCGTACAACAGCACTAGCTCCTTGTGCAAATTTCTTTTGGCCAGCGTGCGCGTATCCTTTTTCTCCAGCGCGTCCAGATACGTATACAGAAACATCTTATTGACCTGCAACTTTGCCACCGCTACGTCCACGGGTATTGTATCCTTGTCCAGCAGTATCTTGATCATTTGCTCGTCGTCCAACTTCATCAGGTCCTCGATCATGTTGTGTATCAGCGGGTACAGGTTATGTTTGACGATCAACTGGAAAACGCCTTTGTGATTCAGTTTTAGATACGCCGCCAAAGCTTTGTCAAACTTGCCGGAATGGGTGTACAGAATGGCTAAGGCTTCCAGCAATTCCGAACTCGAGTTCACAATTAAGTGTTCAATTAACGCGTTCGTAACGGCGGAAACGTTGTACAAAGAGGGCGACCACTGTTTCACAATTTTCAAAAATCCTTCCGGCTCCAGTTTCAAGTACTCGTACAGCACCATTTCGTAGATGTGCGGGTCCAGGGTCACCTCGCCTCTGGGTAAATAAGCGCTCACTTGACGCAACTGATGGACTTGCGCAAATTTGAATATTTCTTCTTGCCACAGTTTTTTGTCATTTCCGAAGAGCTCGGCGGACAATTGACCGGCTTCCACGTACTCTTCAACGAACAGCAAATGGTCTAGGAACTTTTTGCCGACGGATATCCGAGAGTTCCTGTTCAAAACAATGTGTTGGGAGTTCACTATTTCCATCGCCTCGGCGAATTTGTCGTGTTCCACGAGCCATTCGATTCGGTCGTCCGCGTCGCACGGATTCGCCACTACAATGTCTTTCGGGCTGACGATCACGAACAGATTTTCGCTGACCAAACACTCGAGCGCGTAATCGTTGCAGCCGAAGTCGTGAAAACCGCGCATGGACAGGTTGTCCGTGCACAGTTCCACGTACTTGGACTCCTTGGCCTCGACCACGTACAGTTGAGGTCTCATCGCTTTGCCGTTCGCGTCCTTCTCCTTGGAATAGCACATGATGACCAGCTGGTTGCGTTCCAGCGGCCCGATGCCGGATATGAAATAGTCAATGCGGAACATCGACAGCGGTTCCACAATGTACTCCGGCACGTCTTTTAGCCGCTGATGCCTACGCTTGACGCCGCATATCCGCACGGTGTCCACCCAGCCGACCAGTAGCGTGCCGCCGTCCTTCCACGTCAGGTTGCACCGGTACGCGCTGGGCATTACGTTGTTCCGTTTGTCCCATTTGATCAGTCCCAGCGAGCACCGGGACACGACGTCGTAAACCCGCAGGCCGATGTTCGAGGCCCAGGCCACGAACCGGTTGTGCCACCGCATGTTGTGCACGGCCCCTTCCACGTCACACAGCACGACGGACTTGGTGCGCCCGAGGAACGTCCGCTCGTGCAGCATGAGACGGTCGTCGCCGGTAATGAACCGACGGTAGCCACCAGACCTGTGGTACAGCGGGTCGATGGCGACGGACTTGACGCAACGGCCCAGCGACACCTGTTGCGCGTCTTCGGTGGTGTACAGCCCGTACACGAACACGTTGCCGTCGTCCGAGCACGTGGCGATGAACTCACCGCGGCTGTCGATGCTGATCTGATTCACGGCTACGGTGTGCGGCCGCAGCTGTTGGTTGCGCACCACGTTGCCCTCGAAGTCCAGCAGGTGGAGCGAGCCCCAGTTGGTGCCGACGCACAAGAACTTGGGATGAGCGGCCAGATAGCTGACGCCGTCCTTGGTCAGGATCGTCTGGACGTCGTTGGTGAGACGCACATACTTCAGCTTCGGTTCGACCTCTTCTACGACCTCCGCGTCGGATTTCTCGTCCAACTCGTTGGTCATTTTCTGTCGCCGGCAGTCTGAAATAGCAATATTCGTTAGATAAATGACACTGCAAGTGTTACATGTTTGATACAATTTGATACAGCGTCATGATCTATTTTTCGATATTTTCAATTTAATATTACGATACTTGGGTATACAATATTTATATTATACAAAGTACAGTATATAATGTACCACCAGCTATCTTGTCGGCGACAACTGATGCATTGTAACTATACAACTACACAATTTCTTTAATATTACCTATAATATAACACTTGGCAAAACACTTATTCTAGTTTTTAAAAAACGTACTTTGAAAATTTCATTTTGAAATATTACAAAAATGGTAATTGAGCAAAGACCATAAAATTTTAAACTCGAGGGGTAAATTACAACACTGTTTATTTTAAATTACTGTAATTATTTATTACCTAACCATAAATGGTGCCAAAAATTATATGTAACAACTACAGACTATACAATGAAAAAAAAAGAGATCAACTACTCTTATATAATTTTTAAAACTATTAACCATTTGAATTTTAGATAAGTAGGCAAATTAGAACTAATTTATGCAAATAATGTAACATAAAATTTTTCACTAGCCCTCATATAAAATACCACCATGAGGGACAGAGAAAGTGCTTAATTAACTCGGAAATTATTTTTTCTACAACAGACTTTACCAAAAATACCATTCCGTAGTTAACAGCCGTTCTGAACAGAGTTTATTAATTTACAAAAAGCATACGTACCTATATAAGTTTAAGATGGAATTTATTTTACTCTGTTATTTTGTAAGTACTCATACAAAACATTGTTGTTTTAATACATTCCGATTTATTATTTTAAAAATACAATTATTATAACATTTTAAAATTTAAGAAGATAGTTTATAAAAAAAATTTATTATTTTCACATTTCTACCCAAACTATTATACTTGAAACTCGGAACTAAAATGTTAGTAATTTATTTTTGTTTCAAATAAATATAAACCAATACTTTACTACCAACCTCTTGTTATAATCTAATTCCTATTGAATAAGTGTTTTTTATACTTATACACACACAAATTTTTATGCATGAAATAATACTTTTAAGTCCAATGCTCTGTATACAAGTCAGAATTAATAAGGAACTATTTTGCAGTTTGTTGAGAAAAGTTAGCAATCATCTGGACATTACACTTAATGATACAAACATGTAATTACTTATTAAATATTAATATGTCCAGTTGAACTTTTAAGAAAAATAACTGGAAACATAGGCAGGTACCTATATTTAAATATATATATACCTATATGTATTTAATCGAATATTTAAAATCTATACAAAATTGTAGGTACCTATATCAATAAACAAATAAAAAATGTAGAAAAGAAACGTGTAAATAAAAATGATGGGTCATCGTATTAAATTTTAAACTTGTATTTTTGAAATAATTTGAAGACAAAAAAAAAAAATTATACTTTATACTTTGAAGTTGTTTGAAAATTGTAAAATTGACAGGCATTCTTATTATAAATATGCTTATCCCATTATGATTTTTCTGGCTAAACAGATACTGACAACGATGGTCTTTGACATCCGGACAGATGTTGTGGCCGCAGGAGAACAGCAAAGGGACGAGACGGGCAGACAGGCCAGATCGATGCTGGGGAAAATTATGTTTCCAAAAACCGAGACCAAGACGACGGCAAACCGCCGCGAGACGAGCCTGCACAGCAAGTATGGCGTGGCCGGAAACGTGGGCGTCGGATTTCACTTCGGCGGCGGGTACCGAATCAAGAACGGCGACGGGAAGGACGAACAGCAGATCGTGCACAGCAAGGTGTACGACAAATACTTGGGCACCAGTTTCGGTTTTGGGTCACTGAGCCACGCGAAAAACGGGCACTCGGCCAACGTCCAGCAGACGGCGTCGGCGGACCAGCAGGTCATCTACCACGACGATACGGTCGTCCAGATGGACGACCAGGGGGTGGACGCCGAGCCGACCACTGAGAAACCCAAGCCCGGCGTCTTCCGGAAGATCAGCGAGTACTGGATGGGCGGCAGACAGCACTTGTCGGAGCAGCCAAAGAGCGACTACGCGACCGGGGGCGTGTTCAAATGGAGCGTAAAAAAATTCAAGAACAAGAACGACGTCGGGACGCCTAGATAATTAGGCTGGATGGGAGAAGAAAAAATAGTTCACTCACCGATTTAAGTTGTTAAGTTTTTGTACAGCACAACGGTTTCAACATCGCAAACTTGAAACGAATAATTTCATTCATTATAAAATGTCCTTCGAGCACGTCCGCGTATACCAAAATATCACGATTGACGTTTGTGTAAAATATAAAAAAAAGTCTAAAGCACGAAAATTCGAGTACTGTTTTTTTTAATTATTTCCTTAATAAAGAAAAAAAGTCTTGACTACTAAAATTAATATTCATTCATATCATTTTTTGGTTTTCTGCAGAGAGGAGTTATCACGAAAAACGGGGCGCTGATAACGCCGCCGCAAAATGACACGAATTTTACTATTTATTTTATACAGTTATCCACATTCCACTTTTTCCTATAATAATAATGTATTTTATTACATAACATATTTTGTCAGCAGTTACTAAATTGACTTCCAACCAAAGGGGACATGGCACCTCCCCCTCAGACACTCAGATAATTAGTTTGATTGAAAAGTCCGTTGGTTTAAGTTAGAAAGCCATTTTAAAAAATTCTTTGGTAATTTTGTATGTATTTGTTGTACAATAATTCATAAAGTGCTAAATCACTAAAATTATGTGGACAATTAACGTATTAAAAAGTAGAAATTATTAACATAGAACAGTGGGTATTAGATTATTAGGTAGAAGTATTGAAGAATATGTCCAATCTCTCCCTAAATACTAAAAAGCATTCTGGAGCTGCGCCCGGTTGTCTCAGCAGTTCAGATGTATACACTTAATACACATTTTTAACATAATTTATAAGTGTACTTAACATTGGACGATAATCTGAACATTTACTTTTCTACTTTTAGTAAAATCATAGAACAATGTATAACAATATTATAAACTGTAATATATAATAATTAAATGCATTTTATCCGATCAATAAACTGGTTAAAATTTTTTATTAAAAATACAAACAATGTTAAACACAAACACAATAAATATTAGTCATATGAGTACCTAATGTTAAGATACATATATAAAAACAACAACTAAAAACAAAACGTTATTAATTTCATAAGACTAGGGGGCAGTGTTTTGATACTTAAGATTGTTTTTAATTTTACAAAATTTAGAACAAAAATTCCCTTACACTCCAACAACTTATATACATTGCACACAAATAAATTATTAATTATTTTAAAGTTATAATTGTTGTTGCTCACAGTAAATTATTAAATTAAATAAGTATAAATAAATAACACTATGTCAAATCAAAATTGTTTTTAAAATAATTTACAACAATTTTGATTTGACTGTATGATTTTTATCAGTACTAACATATTTTTGTTCTTAGAAAATCAACCAATACTGAAAAAACAATTATTTTCAATGCAAATTGAAAAATACTATTTTTTTTACTTATAACAAAACTAAAATAGGACAATAATTTGTAGCTAACTAAAAATTTAACAATTGACTGACTTTTGTTAGGTAAAAAATATTAAATTTAGTATAATATTATGTTGACAATTTACATATGGCTTAAAGTCGAATTAAGTAGTGCTGTTACTGGAATATTTAAGAAAAATCCTAAATCACTACAATCAGACCATAGGGAGCAATTTAATTAAAAAGGATAAATTGAAATAATTTTACAAACACAAAAAGGAATACTGTCGTTCCGAGTCACTTATATCAAGCATTGAATCTAGATTAACTCTATTCACTCTTCATCAGCTTTTTTGATCAATTTTAAATTTTCTGCTAGTTTCAGGCATTTTAAGGCCATCTCTTTTATTTCTTTTTTCTTTTCGTCGTTCATGATGGAAAGTGCCATCAACACTTCCATAATGTCTGTAGCAAAAATTTTTTCAGCCAGTTCCTTGTCAGTATCTATTACACTGTGCGCAATCACCAATGCTCTGTGTTGCATAGAACTATTGGGGTGGGCTAGTAAAGCTTTCAGGGACTCTTCCCAGTTGTTGAATGTTAGCAGTTTCTTGCAACACTGAACACTGTTTGATACGGCAATTGCAACAGCTCCAGCGGCGGCCAACGCTGTGTCCTCATCCTCTTCCTCGCACAGTAAGAATAACATTTTCAACTTGTCGTTTTCGCCCTCAAAGATCTTTACCACGTCGGGAGACATCATTAGATTTGGATAACACTGAGCAGAAGCTCTGCGGAGCATCTGATGTTCTTCGAACAGATAGCTTTCAATAAGAGCCAATCCCCCTAAGTCCAGTATTTTTTTTCGAACCCTCTCGTTTACAGACGCCATGTTACACAGGGCCATCATGGACTCAAAATTTTCTAGGGCTGTACAGTCAGGATGCAACAGGCCAATGAATGGTCGTATAGACTCCAGACAGCGTTGTTCCTTAAACGAGACTTCGGGATCAATGGAGATCCCAATTCTTGCCAGGGCCTGTGCGGCTTGTCTTTTACCCTTGCCTGTGCCGGAGTGGGCCAGCTCCAGTAGGGCTTTTATTCCTCCCAGTTTGGCTACTTCGCCCCTCATTTCGGGCAGCACGCAGATGGCGTTGAACAGGCGCGAGATAAGCTCCTTGATGTTCAAGCTCTCGGTCTTGGACAACTGCACGAGCACTGTGATGACGCCGTATCGGCACAGCAGCGCAATTCGCTTGTTGACAAAGTCCACGTCGTCCAGCTCGTGGTCTTCGGGCACGTGGCACTTGGAGAACTTGGCAAGTTCAATCATCTCGGGGATAACCTCCTGTTTTTCGTACGCGTTGCACAGATTAACAAATATGGACACTAGCGCGTACATCGCGGCCGTTTTCTCGGATTTGGCCAGCCCCATGACTGCTTCCAGTGCCGCCTGGTCTTCGATCAGCTTTTCCTTGACCTCGGCATCTAAGGTCAAGTATGACAGGCCCTCCACCGCCCACCGTTTCGTGTCCGGTTTGGTGTCGGGATGGACCAGAAACCGGCGGCAGGCCTCAGCCAATTTGAGCGTGGAGCCTTCAGAAAACGGGCGCACCGATGCGTCGGTCCCACCGCTGCTGCCCAGTTTGCACAGGCCGACCAACGCGCGAATGCGGATGTCGTTGTCGCCACTCTTGTACAGGGCCTTCAGTATCTGAGTGCCTTGCTTGACGATCGGCGTGATTTTGCTCTTCTTCGACGTGGCCGCAATAATGCACTCGCACGCGACTTTCTGTTGCACTTTGTCGTCCGTCGTGGCCATGGCAAGAATCATTTCGATGATGCCTACGAACAAGAAACGTTTCAGTTAAGTGTCGGAATAAATCGCGAGATTTAACATAATTAGGGTATTTTAGGTGATTCACAGGAAAGTTTTGTGAGAAGTTCTATACGAAATACAACGATTTTGAGCAAGCTCAGTTTACTTAATAATAATGCAGTCGTAATAGTGATAATTTTATTTAAAAAACTTGACAGCTAGTAAGTCATATACTAGATTTAAGATTTTTAAAAATTTACTATAACCGAACAGAAAATTTTTTTTAAAAATTGTTGGGATCTCAGAAATAATTATCCATTTTTATCATTAAATTTTATTTTTCAGAAGGGTGAAAATTTAAAATGTTTTATAAACGTTTATTAGCAACAATATTGTACACTGATTTTTAAAAAAATTTACATCTAATAAATGAATACATCTAATGTCGTTTAGCTTGTGTCCAAGTTCGAACTATAAAATTCAAAATATTTATTCCAAATGTTTTGATATTTGTTAATCACAATAGTAAAACTGTATACTATATTATGTTGTTCATAACTATATCTGAAAATTTAAGGTTTTAATGTTTAATTAAAACGACAGAAATGTTCCAAAATCGACGAAATGTGTATTCAAACATTACACAGGCCAAGTTTAATGGCCAAATAACAAGGAGGATTTTTTAAAAACGCGTTTGCCGCGTTTATTATACCGGGGTATTTTAACGGTCTTTTGGACCGTAAACTTAAAAATGTCGAAAATTTTAAAGACGACCCGGCAAGACCGGCAGGAAAACGAGCGTTCTCCAAAAACTTACCGTCTCTCGCCACGATCGCGTTGCCCACGTCTATCGGACCCATGAGCAGCACCGTTATGGTGGACACCGCCCGGACCTTGGACTCGACGTCCGGGTCCAGCAGCAGGCCCTTGAGGAACTCGTCCACGGCGTCCGTGTACTTCTGCCGCGACTTGTCACACGCCATGTTGTCGTAGACCTTGGACAGGCACACGGACACGTTGGTGTGCGTGTACTCGGTGATCTCCATCTTAGACTCGTAGCGCGTCTCCAGCAACTCCGCGGCAGCCTCCAGCAGCCGCTGCAGACCCCGCATGTCGACCAGCCGCTCGGCCCAGTTGGTGTTGTCGTAGTGCACGTTGCGCGTGAGCACCTCGATGATAGCGTCGCGCGCGTACTTGTTGATGGAGCGCCGATCCACCGAACACACCAGGCAGGTGAGTATCGCGTCGATCTCCTTCGCGTTCCTGGCGCACATGTCCGCGTTCGGCGAGCTGTCCAGCGTGTTGCACATGCCCGTCAGGCTGTTGAGCGCCTCCTGCACGATGTACGTGACGCCGCCGATCTCGCTCTGCTCGTCCGTGTTCAGCGCGTCCACGAACCACGGCACGCCCAGCTCGGCCAGCACGCGCTTGGTGCGCGACTCGGAGCCCTTGCACAGCTGGCCGACAATCCGCAGCGCGTTGATGCGTACCTCCGGGTGTCGGTCCGCCTTCAGCAGGCGCTTCACGCGGTCGACCGCGCCGGTGGCCAACAGGCCCTCGCAGCCGGCCGCCGAGTCCTTGGCCACGACCAGCAAGTTCCGGACGGCCGTCACGCGTCGCTCCTCGGTCTCCTCCGGCGCGAACGCGTACCGGTACATGGCGTCGATCTTGTTAGACAGCTGCGCGCCGTCCCGCAGCTTTTGCTGCACCACCGGGTGCAGCCGTGTCAGCGCGGACTGTATCTCGCGGTTACCCGGGTCGGACGCCAGACACCGCTTGCCGTCCGCGTACGCCTCCTCGTGCTTGCCCAGTTGCTCGTACGCGACGCACCGCCGGTACAGCGCCTTCGGGTCGTCGGCCACGATGTCCAGCGCGGCGCTACAGTCGCGCACCGCGTTCTCGTGCTCGCCCAGCTTGATGTAGACGGCCGCGCGGTTCTTGTACAGCACCGCCCGGTCGCTGTTGCAGCCGTCCCGCTGGAGCGCGGTCAACGCGGCCGTGTAACAGCGCAGGGCCTCCAGCCAGTCGCCAGCCTTGAACGCCGCGTTGCCCAGCTCCTTGAGCGCCGCGTGCCCGCCGACGACGGTCGTCCCGTCCTCCTCGGCGGACATTCTGTCCGGCAGCGTCCAATCGGTTTCCGAACGCAAAACAACCACGGGTCCGTCTCGGTCGACGGCACCGTGAACGATGCGGACCGGCTAGCCGCGGATTTTTAATAACGAATGCCGCGGCGGCGGCGTTGGAAACTGGCCAGAATCGGAGACTCTCGAAGGGTCTAGAAAATCGAGACGAGAAAAATTTAAACTTAGATTCGCGGAATCGCCATTCACGGCGCTTTTTCCCGTGCGCTCATATCACAGAATAGATTTGTGCTCATATCGTCTCTACTCCCGATTACTCGAAGGGGCTTATCAGTGATAAATACAATCATGATATGCATCAAATTACAGACTATGTAAGTAGTATATTATTATTATTATTATTTTCGTATAATAATAAAGTACTATACTCTGTGGTAGAAAGACGAACAATACGTTTTTTTTAGATAATTTTTGCCTTAAAAGGGCATACTAGATATAGTTCAAGTTACAACATGCTCATCAAATCGGTGACATTAACATTAGAAATCTCTAAGTTTTATGGTCAGGGACAAAATTCTAAAATGATGTGCAAAACGAAATGAAAGTGATACGTAGTTACGATTTAAGGTATACAATCCTAAGTCGTGCCTGTGGTACCCAGCAGGAGCGCGATTTGGGGTGGGTGCAGGCTGTCTTTTGACATTTTTTTGAATGAAAAAAAATTTGTCCTCGCCAATTTCAAACGTTAAGTGTTATTTTTTTTAATATTTATGATAAAAATATTTTTCCCTGTGCATTTGATATAGTTATTGTCAAAACTATCTACTGTCATTAGCCAAGACCGTTTGTCAAAATATGCCACCTTATTTGTTTAGTCTTGTGTTTTGATGCTGTAGTCGTTGTTATAGTTTTGGTACATCATTCTTATTCCCACACTTCTCAGGATATATAACGAAAAATTGATTTATTACTTATTACAGGTAGAACTACGAATTAATACATATCTTAATCCATGGGTAGAACTCTCTTCAGGTAGATAGTCTACTAATATACTATATCAAATTCTCAACTCATAAGTAATATTTGTTTTCAAATGTTTATGTTACTTACTATTATTTTAAAATATTTTGTAGGAGGTATGATTAATTTTATTTGAAAAATTCTTACAAAAAATAATGGACCACACTGAGCAAATGAACTGAAAATAAAGCTTTATAAAAAACAATAACTGCAAAAATTGACATATTAAAAAATTTAATATCATAGTTCTGTAAATCGTTTAAAAATTATTGAAATATACACCTATTTTTTACATACACAATTTTTAATTCATATGGAGCACTATTGGATTATAATTCAAAAGGTAAAAAAA
>CM029364.1:16676848-16827948 GCA_017140985.1 Hormaphis cornu
AAACAACATATTGGCCAATTACTTAATCTGAAGAGCCTATAGGATATATTATTACATAATGCGTTCGGAGCAATAATTCTAGTAAATGGTGGTGACAGAAAAAAATAAACAATTTTAAAATTTCATATTTCTAGTTACAATCATAATCTAAAAGTTTTGTCGAATCAGTGTTTTTTTTTCACTTTTTGATTGCTAAAAAGCACAATGAGTGTAAAAAAGTGACTTTTACCTTCAATAGGCAATAGTACATGAATCACCGTGCAAACTAGAGTCCTCACCTATTTGGAATGTTGCAAGAACAACCACAAACAAGCAAAAAGTCTTGATATGCACTAAGCATACTAAAATAAAAGAAAAATTTGTCAGACTGAAGAAAATTGAAATTAAATTTAAAAATATTATTTTGTTCAGGTTTATAAGTATTTCCAATTACTAACAGACTCAATAACTATTAATATAAAAATTTAAACTGCCAGCTATATTTTTCAGCGTTTGTATATACTTATCAATTACAATTATCACGTTTGTTTTAACATGAGATATAATATCAAAGTACGCAGACAAGCAACAAAGAACAGTTTTACTTCTTGACAATTTTTAACAATTTCATTCAGTATAGTTATTTAATTAAGTAAATTGTCATTTTGTTTTGTTTTTGTTGAGTTTAATGAGGACAACAAAATTTGTTAGTTACACCTATCACTAGAAATAATTGTTCTACTTACTAAAATAAAATGTATTGAATATTGATTACGACAGGTAAATATTGGAAAAGAAAAGAAAACACGTTATTAAAGTCCTTGTAAGTCATTCATTAGGAATAAAATAAAAAAATATTTAAAATACGATACCATCTGATCATTATTGAGGTAACTATATAAAAATCATAACAAGAACATTGCTCTTGAAAGAGAAGGGAAATACTATAGGACCACATAAGATTCTCCTAAAAACAAACTTAAGGTAAGTTATTTACAATATTATTTCAGAAATATTCTTAACAAGTAATAATAAGCTACTCGTACCTTAATATTACTGAGATAATACACTTTAAAATTTATGTTTTAAATTAGTAACAAAAAATATATAAAATCATAGAACATTTCCCAGAATTTCAATCAATAACCTTTGTGTAAATGTTTAACTCTAATCAAAAGTTGTCTTAAGAATTAGTTTTCGATTTTAATTAACAAATTACAAAAAATGTGCGCAGCATTAAATTCACATTAAAAACCACATTCTTACTCTTTAAACGGCAAAACTATAAATAAATAATTATAATACCTAATAATAAAATGTACTTAGGATTTCTTAGAATAATAATTATAAATTACTATAGTTAAGAGTTACAAAAATTAGTCAGTGACCTATCACAGGGTCATAATTTGAAATAATTTTATCTAAAATTGTGCATCACAGCTGGCTGTTTCTGCCATTAAAGCCCAGTGCACACAACGCTAGTTTTGCTGATGGTTTTCTTGCGGGAAACTGTTACGACAGCTGTGCTGGCTTCAGTAATTTATAATTACATCACTGCTGGTTTTGTTGCGTGAATGCATGCTGGAAATCGCTGATAGAACATGTGCTATTTTCCGTGCTTGTTGCCATGAACCTTCAGGCAATCCAGCGGCAAAACAAGCGTTGTGTGCACTGGGCTTAACAGTTGAAATGTGTGCACTTCGGGATCCACACAGAAATAATTCTACCCAGCCCGTAGCGGTCACTTGCTAATTTTTGTGACAAATTATATTAGCATAAATGATTACAAACAATAGTTATAAATTAATACAATACCAGTCTACAACACTACAGAAAAATGAAAAAAATGTAATATATTTGCAAGCATAATAGTAGTAAGAAATACTGTTGTCCATTATTTTTTTATATTATATTAGAGTTTTGAAACTACAAAATATAATTTGTTCTGTTAATATTGCTATAGTTAAGACAAAAGTTTTCAACTTAAAAAACAATGTTTTTCCACACTAAAATTGTTATTTAAGTAGTACATCTAAATACTAAGGGATAAAGATACATACAAAATAATAAAAGAGAGACTAGTTAAGAAAAACGCATCATAAACTACAAAAGAAAATATACGGACAGGTTTTAAAATTTAAATATTCTCACATTATAGAAAACAAAATTATACATATAAATATAAAAAATGAACCAAAAAGCGTAATTTGTTGACAAGTATGACTATTTTTAAATAATAAAACAAAATTTTGCTGTCAGTTCTTCCCACACTGCAGTTAACTTTTAAGAAAATATTGAATAACATAGGATCAATTTCAATTAAATAGGACTACTTCCTGGTCATCACGAAAAAACAGGAATGTTAATAATTCACCATTGAATCATTATGTTTTCACAAAAAGTTAGTACATTAAACCTGTAGTCTAAGTATGACTTATACTTAGTACTTATTATAAATCAGAAACTTTTTCTTCCGTTTTTTCAGCATCTGCACCAAGATCTTGTTTCAATGCTTCAACACATGATTTTGGTATCAATGTACCTATAATATGACGCATAATACAATTATACAATGTAAAATCCATTATATGAGAAAAAACAAAAATAATAATTAACTTACCAACTATTTTCATGCCTTCTGTAGTCTTTAACCTAACAACTTGCATTTTGTGATGAGAACCAGTGCGAGCCAACAACACATTTTCTATCCTACTCCATACACTCAATACAGATCCAGACAGAACATTATACGTCCGGCGCCTTAAGCCAACTTCACAATCTTGACCAATTGTAACAAGTTTACAGTTTCCACGCCTAAAACGAACACCAAATTTTTAAGTTATTGTATAATTTATTTATCAATAAATGTGTAAATTACCAATAGGCATGTGAACAAACAGTTTCAGACGATTTGTATTGCTCAATCCAGTGTTTTTCTGCTTTATCTGTTTCTACTTTATAATATTTCTTTTCAAGTTCACTCAGTGACTCTTGTCGTAACTAAATATTAAATAATTATTATTTTTGTAAGTATAAGAACAATTAAATAGTAAAAAAAATCAATCTAAAATGAAGTATTAGGCATGACTCCAGAATTTTATTTAAGGAGGAGCAATATTATTTAATAATGGCTTTGCAAATGTTTCCTATAAATACCACTATTTATTTAAAAGTTTTGAATACATACAGAGTGCGGCGTAGTAAACTCTCACATTTCAAATAATCATTAGCGTGTAAATCAAATTAATTAGAATAAAGTGGTTAATTTTTCTGAGTTAGTTAATAAGATTTATAGTCGTCACCACGCCGGTTAACAATGTGGTTTCATTATCAAGGCTCTTTTCAAAAACGCTGAATGTGTGACTGTGACACAAAGAGCATTTCGCACTCGGTTTGGTTAGAAAGAGTACAAAAAATACTGATGCCTTCTGGTTTCAACAGGATGGGGCCACAGCTCATACATCTGATCTTTCTCGCGCTATTTTTGAAGAAATGTTTTCTGGTTGCCTGATTTTATTAAGCAAAAATATTACATGGCCTCCTCACTCCCCTGATTTGAGCACATGTGACTGTTACTTATGGGATACCTCAAAGCTAAGTTTTCAAACATTGAAGAACTAAAGGTTATCCGTCAAGAAATCTCCGGAACTCCACTTGATATGCTGGCTAGAGTGATCGAAAACTTTCTGAGAACGACTCCATATGTGCATTGTTTATCAAAGTAGTCATTTTTAAAAAATAATTTTAAAAAAACCTTATATTATTATCATGTTTCTACAAATATTTTTTTTTTCCATATCTTATATCTTTTTTTTAAATTCACCTCGGACATTTGGTACAGCCAGTATGAGTTTGAAGGCTTAATTCTAAAATACTCATAGCCCTTTATTACTAACTAAATGATTAGAAAATATATGTTCATAGATCAATAATTATATTGAGTGAATAATTCATAATCAATATAAATGTTGTAGTTGAGCAATATCTCCCTACATAATTTTAGTGAAACAATATATGAATTACTCACCAACAAATTAATAGTAAATTAAAAAACAACTTTTTTAAATTAAATTAGATTGCTTGATCAAGTTTAATTCTTTAATGCCTTGAATGGTGTATCTAACAACCTAACCACCTTAGACTTCCTCCTGGAGCCTGTGAAATATTCCAATATAAAATTATAGTATTTTTGTGTAATCTTACTTGTAATCCAGTATTTGGACGGAATATAGTAAACATGATGTCCTTCTTTTCTTTCTTAGTTGGTGACTTGGCAGTTTCACCCTTTTTACTACTGTTATCAGCCATCAAAGCAAGTACTGCTGTACTCTTATTATTCCTTATCTAAATAAAAAAATAGTAAAGTAAAAATCCAATAACATTGCAAAATAAATTTTATTCATAATTGTGTGCAGAATTCACTAGACACAAGCTGCCAATAGAATAGACATTTTATGAACTTTTATGGGCCTGGAGTTGGCTAATTATTAAGGAGCAAAATGTAGGCAATTTTTATCACATTTCATGCATTTAAATGGACAACATTGACTTCACGGGAAATGTTCTCCTGTCTTGTAGAATCAACAAATTTGAATAATTTTTTTTTAGATGATATAGTATAACATTTTGTAAGTCAAATTAAAAGTTGTACAACAATTTTATTTAAAACTAATCAAAAGAATTGTGTGTGACATTTACCTTAAATCTGATCTTTTTTATTTAATCAAAGCAAAGTATTATTTAAAATCAAAGTATTAAAAAATGAACTTAAATGTGACTAACAAAATGTTTTTAACTATCAATTAAAACAATTTTTTTTTTATAATGTTAATTTTACGAGGCAGGAGAAATTTTTCTGCATATTTACAGTGAAAAATGGTATAAACTACGAGGTAAAGTGGCACATGCGTTTTATAGAATAAGTAACAAAAACTTGTGAACAAACTTTGCACCCAGATGACTGGGCAGACAATATAAGATGGAAAACCTGTTTATTTCCCATAAATGTAACGTCCACTTAACCAACCGGAAGGGTAGCCCAGAAATCATAACAGCCTTCAGAATTATTAGCAAATTATTCAGTGTTCTACAATTTTGATTACCAATTGAGGAAAAAATAGGAGTTGTTATCATTCTTGGTGCACTTATGAACATTCAAAAAGAATAAAACCTGTGACCTATACTATATCAACACTGAAAGAGGTAATAAATAACACAATTTTTTACTTGATGAGAGAGATAAAATCCTTCGGTATCTAATTTGGCTTCAGCTGACTTTTCTACAGCTCCTTCCCAGCTCATACCTCGTTCAACGTGAACAATATGAAGTTCTGTTGTAGCTTGACCAGTGGCATGTTTTCTAAGGAACGAATACAATTTAACTCGTTTCACATTTTCTCCTGATGTACCAAGATCTAAAAAACAAGTAAAATTTAATTTTAGTATATAACACTGAACAAGTTTATTTTGTAAAGATACATACCCAAGATTCCCAAGTCAAAACGACCAGATTTCTTAGCTTGTGTTATGATATGATGTAATACATCAGTGAAATACTGAAACAATCTGTTCTGAAGTTCAACTGGCATACCAAGGATACGATTTAGGAACTTGCTTATGTTGTTGTAATCCTTGTCTAATGTCAGGTTACCAGGACTATTTTCGTTGTTAATTATCATACCTACACCTACAAGAGCTCCACCAACATCTAAAAATCAAATAATATACTTTTTTTTAATAATACTAAAAAAAAAATAGAATTTCAGCAACTATTTGGAAAGCCAAATACAATAGCTGAAAACAGACTCATAATACAGACCAACCAATAGAAAGTTATGACCTGAACTGGATCTCCCCCCAGGAGAAGCAAAGATAAATAGATTAAGCACAAAAGAATTAAGTCTATTAGGGATAGACCATTATGGTGAAGTAGCTAAAGAAAGGAATGGAAGGAAATTAGCTATTTAGAAATAGGTCTAAATGGCCTCTAAAAATGAAAGAAGGAGAATATCAAGACAACATTTTAAAAGTAGTTTTAAGTTATTGGTTAAAATATATATGTACTTATTTATTATAAAATTCTATATAGTAACTTTAAAAATGTTAGTCAATTTTTATTATTTTTAATTCATCAATAACACAAGTTTAAATTTTATAGTTCCATTTTTAGCCTAATTTTTTATTTGTAACTTTTATAAACATTTTAATTTACTATACTATTCTAATAATGTACAAAATAACAATAAAAATTTAAAATATTTTTTTTCCATCAAATGCAATAGACATTCAATTATTATCAGTAAAAAAAATACCAATTATAATGTCAAAGTTTTGAAGAGATGTTAAGCAGTGTATAGCCAACAAACACTATTAAGTATCATTTAATTTAAATTTTTACTATGAATAATAATTATGACACACATTATAACACATTTATTGAAATTTACCTTCAAAGAAATTTCCTTTGTAGTCTTCTGGAGGTGGTACTATAGGACTCTCATAACCAATAATTGTTTTCATTGTAGTTTCTAAAGCAGTACGCCCATATTTATTATCAATGTTGAATTTAGATAAATCTCTAGTTTCTGTAGCTCTTCTATCTCCATGAGTAAGGGCACCCTTGTAAATAAAAAAAAACAATTGAGTAATTTAGAATTAATTTTAAAATATTCAGCATCTTAAAAATATTTCAAACGCACAAGACTTTCTAATCTCTTAGCCACAATTGATGCAAAACGTCTTTCACCAGCTAGATCTGATATGAGGAATATATATTCTGGAGCGTTAACTTGATTAGAACGATGAGAACGACCAAACTGCTGAATGGCTCTATCAGCACTCCAAGGTAATTCCAAAGTAATGTGTACTCTACGACGCTGATTCCGAGCTCTTCGATCACTTTGCAATGATATACCAGAACTAGCAGCTTCAGAAATGATAGCTACATCCTTTTCTCCATCCATAAATCTTTGTTTTTCTATTTTAAAATAAAATAAATTCAATGTATCATAGACTATTTGTTTTAATATTGCATAATATAAATAATAATAATATTTATTATACTTACCAATTACATTTAATGTTTCCAATGGAGCATCAACTTCAGAACGAGACTCATATTGTATACCACCGTCAGTTTGAACAACTCTACCTTTTCTTCCAGTCATCTAAAACGTTTCATTAAACATTAAATAGACTACAAAATATACTATTAAGAAAATTATACTAATAATATACACTGAATCTGGACATAGATAAGAAGAATTAAATGTATACATTAATATAATGTGCATAAAATTCAACTGAAAAATGTATAAGATACTTACTTCTGCAACATTTTCTGGTCCACCAAGTTCATCAATTAGCTGATCAAGAGTATTTGGAGGTAATTTGTCACCTAATCTTTCAATTCTTTCCATTAATTCTTCTTTCATAGTGCATGCACGATCTATAGCATCTTTGTGATGACTGTTATTTGCCATACTTGACTTAAGTACAATTTGATGGATTTTGTCTTTGGCTGTTTGTTTTTTTTTAGCAGGAGGTTTACTTTTGCGTTTTTTTCCTCTGCCTCCCTGAAGCCATGGTTCTAAAACAAAAAGTTAGTTTAATTAGGAATTCACATCAAAATGTAGCTTAATTAAATATTGTAAAACACTAGACTAAAAACATCTTACCATCACCACTATCTGAATCATCATCATTAATAAAGGGTTGGAAGTCACTACTTGCTTCAGAATCGTCACTATGTTCTTCACTAATTTCAGATTCTGACTCTGACATTTTAAAATCTGAATCTTCATTATCAGATTTTGAGTCAGAGTCACTTGAATCTTTAGTACGTTTTATGTTTCTTGTAGATGCTTGGCGGCCTGTTATGTTGAATTAGAATTTAACAATTTAGATAATAGTTAATAGACTAAATATATAAAAATTAATTTATATTAAGTACCGGATTTCCTTTTCCCTCCAATACTTGATCCAGAGCAACTAGGTCCTTGAGAGTCTCCATTTGATGTTTTGGAATGTTTTAATTCAATACCAACATTTCCCAGTAATTTTCTAATTCTATTTCGATCTGGCGCAGGAAAATGTTTTTCAACCAAAGACTGTAGAACACCTCTAAAATAAGTATTTAATTTCAGCATTACATACAACTTATTAAGAACAAAACAAAGTTAGTATGAAGGAATTAAAAATTATTTACTTTGCAGTAGATACAAAGTCAGTGAGCTCTCCATCATCTTTTTCGAGTTGTTCAAGAGTTCTAGCTTCTCCAGTAGATTGTAACCCAATAATTACACATTTTCCATGTTTTATAGCTTCCCTATATTGTCAGTCAAAATTAAAATTAACCAAGAACAATAAAGTGTTGATAAATAATATACCTTGCTACGTCAACAGCATGTTTAACTTTAGCTGCAATACATAAGTACTTGAAAAACCTTTGATGAGAAGACCAAAACTGACCCCACATGGTTTTTCTCATACGATTTTCAGCATCAATTAATTCAGCTGCTTCTTGAAACATATGCATTGCATCCACCCACTAAAATACAAAGAAAATAAAATAAATATAATGTACAAATACATTCAAAGTAAGAGTTAATACCAATTTGACAGCATCATCATAAACTTTGGTAAACTCAGGTGATAATGGAACTTCTTCAATTTTAAAAGTTACACCATAAAAACTCAACTGTCTAGCAATATACATGCCTCTAAGTTTCATATCCATTGCAACTATTTCCATGGCTCCAACACCACTGAAAACAAGATTAATAATAATTGAATATAATTTACAAATAACTGATCAAATAAAAAAACATTACCGTTTTTCAACTGCATTGATAAAATCAAGGAACTCAGGAAACGTAGTCCCTTGACCCCACATACCCAAGCGCACCATGTAAGCCATATTACGAGGTTCTGAAGCACCAGTAGCTGACGCATAAACAACTCGAGCATTAGGTAATTTGTTTTGTAGTTCAAGAACTGTCAATCCAGTCTTTGTTGGTTTTGTAGAGCCAACTGGGCAAAGATTTTTAGCACGATGACATTCATCAAAAACAATCTTTATTTTTAAGTTAAAGAATCATACACAAAAGTATACAACATACCAATGGATTTGTTTATTAAATTATATTGTGTTTGGTTTGGTTAGATGTTAGAAAATCAAACTTAAAATTGGAAATATTTGAACCAAATTAAACACAAAAATAGTTCAGTTCAAATATCAAACTAAGGCCAAAACTTGTCCCTAACGGGTTATTGTATTACTCGTAATCAATATTTATTAGTACAAATGCGGCAGTACGCTGCCGTGTTAAATGTTGGGGGAATAGTGCTCCAAGTCCATAGAGAAGAAGAAGTCCATAAATTTTAAATAAAAATATTTTAAGAATGTATTTTAAAAGGATACAACTCCATCAAAATTATCACCACACCAGTTTAATAATTGCTTCAAACGACTTTTGTATTTTCCACCACCACTAGATTCACCAATGAGAGCTGAATAAGTAGAAAATATAACGCCTTTTGAAACATTTCCATTTGTTGGACAGTTTATTTTGGCATATTTAAACTGAAAAGTCAAAACAAATTGTTAACAAAAAAATAATTGGTAAAACTAATTAACAGTACCTTATTAAGAGAGTATACTTTGATATTGGTTGTTCCAATATCTGATAAATCACGTTCAGCATCAAATTTCAAATCATTAGATACTGAAACCCAAATTGCTTTCTTGCGACCTTTTAAGAAATTTTCATATATCAAGCCAGCAATTGTTCGACCTTTACCAACACCAGCACCATCACCAATAAGAAACCCGGCTCTTGAACCATCAGGCAAAATATGTTCATGTTGTTGGCAAGTATAAGTAATAGCTTCCAACTGAAGAGCAGATAATGAACCAGTATTTATAGTTTCTAATGGAATGGACAATTCGTAATTGACATCTGCTGGTTCAACACTAGACAAAGATGCAGTTTCTACAACGGGATCAGGATGTTTTTTACCAAGTTTTACTGCAAATCAACAATAAAAATGAAAACAATTTTTTTTTTTTTTGTCTAAGGAATAATGTATATAATATATATAATTTACATTTGGCAGGCATATAATCAGCATATGTTTCAGCAACTCCCATATCTTCATCTTCATTTTCTTCTTCATCTTCACCAGTACGAGGAGCAGCCATCTAAAATATTACAATTAACACAAACAATTAGAAAGTTTATATTTCATTCACACATAAACAAGATTGATATAATTAAAACAGAAAAGTCTTAGAAAAAAAAAATTTTATTTTTTCAATAAAGACATATTTTATAGTAATTAATAATTCGTAACAATATTAATAAAAAACGTTACTCAGATATAACCAGAAATGATATCTATTATCTATGGTAACAATTTAAGAATAGCCCAGGATTGTTTAAAAAAAAAATATATTAGAAAAACTGTCATTTATAATAAATTCTAGTTTATGAGAGAAAAAATTAAAAGTTATTCATTGCATAATAACTAATAATATATTCATTATTTAAGTTATTTAATAACTAATAATATATTCAGATTATTTTGGGACAAAAATACAGAATAAATTAAAAGAAAATAGAATTTAAAAATTGTAATTTATGTGTAAATTTATATGCAGTCTAAAACTAAAGTCAACTTAAAATCACTAATCTGATCATAAGATTGTTTTTTAATTATTAATTTACTATACCAAACTAAACATTAGAAAGATAGTTTGAGATATCAATCTTATAACTGACACTTAAAAAAAATATACAACCAAAATACTAATACAATACATATTTCTATTGTACCTCATTCAACTAAAACATACTTTGTTGTTCATTGTTTGATTAAACCAATATGGAGAAGTTTTAGGACCCATTGGAAACCCTTGTTGAGTGAAAGGTTGCTGTATTAAATTCTGTAATAGCATAGATGCGGCAGGACCACCTGCATTCAATAGCTGCGATATCATAGCAGCATTATTACCTCCATTACTCATTAACGCTTGTAAAAGAAAATTTGTGGCAGCATTACCATCCATCATTCCTGCTGATCCAACACCACCCATACCTAATAGCAAAAGCAAGATTATTTTTACAAAAAAATGTTTATGTAAAATATACAGCCTTTACCTTGTAAAAATTGAGCTTGGTTGATACTTGGAGGTAACATACCAGGGTAAGGCATATTTGGTGGAAACATCATATTCGAAGATCCTTGAGCTAAATTCATAAAAGGATTTCCTCCCATCATTGCACCCATCCAACTATTAGGCATTCCACCCATGTTTTTTGGATAGCCTACAAAAATATTTCAAAAATTATTAACCAGTTCAATAGTTTAAGTAGATCCTAAAAATTAACATACAATTTGTAAAAAAAATGTTCCTATACTACCGATCAATTCAGCACAGTATAACTATTGAAATTCAGTAGCAGATACAATTATAAAAAGTCTATTATCTGATAAAAATCTTAATTTAATTGCATTATACTTAAGACTATACTAGGCAAGTTGTAGAGCTATTTTTTTTTATAGTAGCTCTACAACTTGCCTAGTAAAATCATTGAAAGTATTTAATTCAATTAGTAGTTTAACACTTTGGCTGTTTATAGTTATATATTTGTAATGTGTCGCAGTGTCACATGTAAACTATTAATAAATAAAACTTTCTGTTAAATATGGTTAAGTATATGTTGATATATTTAAATAAAAATAAGTTATCATAATATATTTATACTCTTTTTTGTTAATACTGCAAATCTTATCTTACAAGTATACAAGTTCCGTTAAGATATTTAATAAAAATGTAGAAAATGTGCTTTATCATCAAATTGTACAATTGACTTTGAACAGATAAAATTACCATATCTATATATGTTACTACAAATTCTAGTCACAACTCAATATACAATTGTTTTTCATTATTCCTATAAAGTTGTCTCAGTGTAACAAGTTCTATCTGAATAAATAATTTATTATATTAACAAATACCTAATAGTTATAGAACTGCACAAACAGCTAAAATTTATGATGAAAGAACAAATACTATTATAGGTAATATAAATAATAAAATAATTGGTACCTAGCTTAGAACTATTAATATTGTCCTTTCTTAGAAAGTAGATGCAAATATATTGCATTAAACAAAACAACAGAAAGGATATCAACACAATAATTTATATAAATATACTTTTAATTTTGATTTGACTTTTAAATAAGTTTAAATATATAGTTAAGTTTTGAATAGGTGGTAATCAGCACTCATACTAGTTTTTTTAAATTATTTATTGATATAAAATATTACCCATGCTATTTGCATTCATTTTGATTGTTGGTTCCATTATTTTGGTTGAACTGGTATTAATAATTGCAGTAGAAGGTTTTTCATCTGGAAATGCTAATTTAATATTTGCTGCAGTTGCCAAGTCTTTTCCACCACCTAACAGAAAATTACCAAATGACACATTTTATTAAAATAACACAATTTATTAACTATTTAATTACCTACAAAATAATAGATTGTACTAAAAATATAATAAAATAAAAACATAAGACTTATGTTCTTTTTTAGCTTTATAAGGTAGGCACATACTAAAACTAAAAATATAGGTATTTAATTTTATACTATAATATTAATAGGTACCCTAAAAAAATATGATAAATAATTAAGTACTTCTGACTTCACTTAGGTAATCCATATATTAATTAAATGTGTTTAGAATTCAGAGTATAGTACACACATATAACATTAGAATAAAGCTACAAGTTCAATATTTGTACTTTACTTTAGATATAAAACAATCTATATATTTATTATTCAGTACAATAAGTTGAAATGATGATGAGAGAAGGTATAAGTATTCATAAATTGTACAAAAAATAATCATAACATGCCAGCATTATGTCTAGTACATCACTTTGACTATGATTACTGAGTTATAATTTTTTTTTTTTTTACTTTTTCATAGAAAATTTAAGGAGCTTAGAAGGCCATTGCCATTTAAGACTTTTTGGGGTTTCAGAAAAAGCATTAGATGACAGATTGGACGTAAAAGGATTTGTATGGTTATGAGAAGTTGTAAAATAGAGTATACATTTTGGAAACTATTCATGTGTTTTTAAGTCAGTAAAGTGATACATTGTTGGATACATTTGGAGGAGCATTATTTTATTTAAGTTATATAGTTTAGGAGCATTTAACATTCCTTTCTATCTGAGAATAATACTTGAAAAAAAAAAAAATCACTTATTTGGCTTTTATAGACCTAGAAAAAGCATTTGATAGCATAAATTGGACAAGTGTCTTTAAAATTTTGGAAGAAATAATGAAAGATTTTAAAGACAGAAGTATTCTCTATAAGATTTATGAAGAACAAGAAACTATTAATATTAATGTAACAACAGTGACTGCTAGAATCCAAAAAGGTATGAGACAAGGGTGCCTACTTTTACCTGCATTGTTCAATGTATTTATTGAAAAAGCAATAAACGTAATAAAACTTTGGTTAGAACAAAAAGGAATTGGAGTGAAAATAGGAGGAGTACTGATAACAATTGCTCTGCTTTGCTGATGACATAGTCGTTCTTGCAACATCTGAGGAAGACTTACAAACTGCATTAAATGTAATCAATATTATGTTCTAGTCTCAAAATAAACGCAGCCAAGACCTAAGCCCTAGTATGCTACAAGAAAAATATACCATCTATAAATATAACATTAGAAAACAAAAAAATTATCCAAGTAGACTATTTAAAGTACTTAGGCAGCATCATAACTTAAGACGGGAAATCAACCAAGGAAGGATAAGTCAAGAATAGAATACATTTCATAAAAAGAGAAAAATACTAACATAAAAAAATATGAAAATAGTAACAAAGAAACGGCTCATAAAAACATATGTTTGGAGTGTGGCATTATACGGAAGTGAGACATGGAAAATTAATAAGAAAGAAAAAGATATGTTAGAAGCTCTGGAGATATAGTGTTAGAGAAAGATGCAGAGAATAAGCTGGACTGATAGAAGATCAAATGAAGACATCTTGAGGACAGTAAATGAAAAACAAACATTGATAGTTATTATAAAGAGAAGTAGATGGCAGATGATAGGACAAACGTTGAGACATGGAGATAAGTGGCATAGTTTAATAATTGAAGGAATGATAGAAGGAACAAGATCAAGAGGAAGACCTATGACGAGATACATTAGCTAAATAATGCAGGATGCAGAAGTCACTTCCTACAAGGAGCTCAAGAATAAGGCCAATGATAAAGATAAATGGAGAAGGCATTTATTATTGTGAAAAATTTGTTAAAAACCAATCTTTGGATTGAAAAAAAAAAAAACATTCCTATAAGTATTTTTGAGTTAAAACATAGAACAATGCCATAGTTGATAATGAAAAAAAGGTTTAAATATTTACCCTTATAAAAATAAATGGAAAATAGGTATTTATTTAACATTTTACAATTAAGAAGTTACAACCAATAGTTTAAGAAAACGAACTAAATTATTATAAAAACCATAATCAGTAACTATTGAAAATATTTTTTGAAAAATTTAGTGTTTTAAAAAAATAATAAGAACACTTTGTCTGCCGAGAGAAGAAGAGTGCGCAGAAACCAATTCTTGTTTTACCTTACCGCAATCTTGTCTATCGGCCAGGCGTGATCGGACGGCATATCATGCACAAAACACTCCTATTCTCTTGGCGGACGGAGTATAGAACATAATGTTGCAAACCCTTACACTTTAATAAGTCTGTTCCTATACACGTTCTTTAAACAAAGAAACTTGATGATAATCGATAAATTAGTCTGAAATATTTAGTAGAGGTAATAAATTTATATACATAATCTATAAAAATCAAAATATTATCTACACTTTTTAAATTCATTAATTTAATGGATAGTAAAAGTGACATGAATTGGCTAATAAATGAAAACTAAATTACTTTAAATATTTGTTTATAAATATCTTATTTACCAAGTTACCAACATTAATTATGTAAGTTATGAAAGGTAGTATATAATAAAGAAAAATAGTTGTGGTAGATTAATTGTTTCTAAGTACACCTATACTATATACCTATGTTCTCAGTAAAATAATTTTTTAAGGATTTTACAAACTTAAAAATTTTAATTTAGGAGATAAAAATTGTTTTTTAACAAACGATTAGTACGCAGTATCAACATCCGATCAAGTTACTACCAACAGTACCTTTTTAAAGTAATAATATCAGTTTATTCTTTAAAAATACCCTCAAAAGTTAAAATTATTACCATTATATTAAACAGTATCCTTTTTTTTATTACTCGCGCACCCAATACATACATCTCCTCACAACTACTTGTATGCAAATTCATCATCGTCGTTTACTCATTTTAACACATAAAATAGCCACCATCATAGAGACATCAAACAGATATGTATAATCGGCCAAGTAAAATTTTCCTATCTATCTAGTTACCCAATTGAAAGAAATTTAAAAAAACCAGAATTCTTGTCACAGACAAGTTCAAATTTTATAATTGCAAACAATGGAAAAAAAAACTGAATATATCCAATTACCGGGCACTTCGGTCTTGTCCGGATCGTCGTCATCGTCAAAGTCGCTGCCGGAGTCCGGATTCTTTTCCATCTTCACGCTTGTGTCTTTGGACGCCTGGATAAGGGAACAAAACGGTTATTGTTACGGGTGCAAATTCGTCTAGGTTTCTGGCGAGGGGAAAAAAGGAATTGAAAAACTTTTCGGACGCCACCACCGCCAGAACGGTTGCAAGACGATCCGACGAAACGCGCGCCAGTTCGGAGCCACTATGATGATGGATAGGTAGCACCTACCAACTCACCATTATAAATTACAGGACAAACGGTACCGCGGTCTCGGAGCTGTAAGACGGCGGTCGCCGTGGAAGACTTTTCTGTTAACCCGGGTACGAGTGTCCGCACTACCGACGGTCTCTGGTCCCGTTTGCAGTGCTGTGCGGTGTCGGCGAGGCGTATTGATCAACCCGATCGGCGGTGGATCATGGTGAAAAAATTTCGGCTGCGCGCTTATTGGCGGAACCGCCCCGGCGGGAACTTTGGTCGGGCCCGCAAGAAGAAAACGAAAAAAAAGAAAAATAAAAACAGCCAAAACCGGACGACGGAGATTCGGGCGCGATCGCGTGTGGGCGCCTAGCGAAACCGCGAAACGCCAAGCCTAGAAAGAAATTAAAAGACTGTGCGTCGCGGCAGAACGTCGTCGTCGTCGTCGTCGTTGTGGTTGTCGGTGTTTACAAAAATTCGGGGGCTCCCAGGGAAAGAAAAAAACAAAATAAATACAATCTCCTACGGCGGCGGCGGCGGGACAAAAGAATGCAGGTTAGAATCAATACAATAGTTTCGGGTCGAAACGCCGCGCAGGCTGCCAGACGCCGCGGCACTACACGCGCGCCGGCCGCTCACAGCTGCTTTTCTCATTACATTACAATAATTATTTATTACTATATATTATATTGCAATTTGAAATATTCACGTACGCTGTACAAAAGAATAATGTTTAGTGAAAGCGTGTTGAGCGGTATCAGGCACGAACATAAAAAAAAGTGATATTTTAAATATTAATCAGTCAAAAATTCGACCAACTGCTGCATTAAGCCAATTATTTGCGAACGGCAACCCCGTTTTATAAAAAGATATAATATAATATACCCGCGCGCTTGTTCCTCGTCGGGACGCCCAAAATGGCAAGACGTGTATAGCGGGCACGTACCGAACAAATGGGATAAAAAAAATATATAAATCGACCGCGGATCTGCACGTTCGGTTTTGTTATTTTTTTCTCATTTCGAACTTCGAACGACAATGCCGAGAGCTGCTACGAGCAGAAGAGGTTGGCAACACCGTAAAATTAACTGAAAAAATGATAACGAGGCCACGAACCAATGGAACGTCGCGTTATGGCGTTTGATTTCCGTCGGATAAATAATTGTTTATTGCCAAGTGCCATTCCTCCGGATGATTTTTGAACAATAAAAAAAAAAAAAAATCGGACGGAGAAGTGGCAGATTCGTGTAGTTAAGTTGTGTTAATGATGATTCTCGACCGTTTGTGCCCCAGAGTCTCCTAAGTTTTTTGTTTATTTTTTTTTTTATTTTTTTCCTTTAAGAAGTCGGTGAATGCACAACCGTTTCGCCCACTAGTCATTTCTGTCCGGGTGCGACGTCCGTCAAGGGTTTTCAAGATGGTCAAAAGTTAGTGCGCTAACGGTCACATAACTTACTCGCTTACTTTGCCGTCTGATGTTAGTTTTTGTTTTGTTTCAGAAAAGTATAAGGGATTGACCGGTAAAAATGCAATTGAATCGAACAAACGCTCAAAAGAATCGCCCAAATATTGTTCAAAAGAAGTAAGTATACCTGTTGTATTGTGTTAACGCTTTATTGGCTTGTAGTACCAAATGAACAAAAATATTTTCTTGATACGCTCCATTATTAGTTGTTCTTTGTGTTAAATCTGCCCTAATGATTTTGGCTTATGTTTGTAACTGTAAAATTGCGGGCTTGATCAATGTGCAAGACCTAAATAACCATATGTAATACTTAACTAAAGTAGCCGGTTGTTCATCAAAAAGCCCAACATGTAACTTATAATTGTCGAGCTTTAACTGCATAGGTAGTATATCCATTAAAGTCGCTTAAAACATTGAACTTGGAGTACTCAACTTAATCAGCATTCCCATTACAAATTTGTCTGAAAATTAAAAATATTTACAAGCCCAATTTTTAATCTAAAAAAATACCTATAGTATCACATCCCAATGTTATTTTTAAAAATTGTTTGATGAGAGAAGACTCCTTTTCACGTACCAGTCTTTGTTGAAACTGTTCATCTTCCATTCTTTTTTTTTCTTGGCGGGGTTGGGGGAACAAGTTTCCTATTACTTCCCCAACACCACAACTGCCAACAGCACGTAGTATTTCCGAGCGGTCACCCATCCGAGTACTAACTACGCCCGACATTGCTTAACTTCAGTGATTGGATGGGAACTGGTGTATTCAACGTGGTATAGTCGTTTGCGTTCATCTTCCACTAGTACCAATGATTACAACCCAGACAACAAAACACTATGTAAACACGTTGAATAGTTAAAGCCTGTTGCTGATCAGTCTAATTTAGGTATAATGTGCCAAAAATTTGCAATGGGAGGAAGGGCGCTATAAGAAGTTATTTCCCTTATTAATTAATTTATAGTTAATATACTGAACATAAAAACAATTCTCATTGTAGTTGAATTTCTAAGTATAGATACTACCATAATGTTTTATCCATTTTGGATTACTGAACACGGTGTCTGAGGAGGTTTCACATATGGTTGGTTCAATGGTCTGATTAATTTTAAGTAATTATTATTACTTGAACTTTTCTACAATTACTATGAATTTAAATATCCATCTTTATTAATACATTTATTATTAATTGTATTTTAGTTACAATGAAAATTAAGTACGTACGTTTTTTTCTTGGTTAATTCTAATGTATAAATATTAGATTCTCCATTTATTTTTAGGTAGGAACCATAAAAAAAATAATTGTGTATGTACCTAAATTATTCATTTGTCTAAGATTTTGTGACTGTTATTTTGTTATAGTATTTGAAGAGATACCCACAGAATAAATAAATAATTAGGGATAAGAATATTAAGTAGCTTAAAAGTTAAATGTTTATAACAATAAAACAATTAAATGTCCAACTATTACTTTTGCAAAAAAAAAAACTTAGCTACCTACTTGTGTATTAATAATAATTAATTTAAATTATATTATTCTTTTTTGTACCAACGCAAAAAAAAAATCTTGGTGTCATTTCTAATGCTTAGCTTCTATTTTATCCTCATGTAACTTGTATGAAAAAAAGCTACTTCTGTGTTTGGTCTTATTATGTGTGCTTGATATACTTAATATAGCGGTTACCTTAAAATGTTTGTTTACATCCCTCGTTTGGTTTTATCTAGATTATGTGGGACTATTTGTATCTCCAAGTATAAATTTAATATTGAAAGGCACACTCACTTTGGTAATGGTAACTTTTTTGAAAAAAATTATTAAATAATAAAATAAACAATTTTCATTTATTAATTTTAATAAGTTTTAACATAAATCATCAGAGTTATGTTAGAAATACCAGTTTATTTTATATTTTTAATAATTCTTTTAAGTTCATCTTATTTTCACCAACAATTTTTATTGAAAAAACCCAATTATCTATCAAACTATTATGATTATTATTGTATTGATATTATACTATACAATTTTAACTGATATAAGTTTTAAGTTCTAAATAGGTACTGTTGTGATATTAATTGAGAAGGTAGGTAATTACTTGAAAATAATATAGATAATTTTAAATGAGGTTATTTTTGTAAAGCTTTATTTGTTCTTGATACGTGTAAATTGGTTCTTTAATTTTCTTTTGTTATACTTCTCTGGTATTAATACTGTGTAATAGTTTAGGTATAGATCTAGATATAAAGATGTGAGCTCAGTATACTTAACAAGTAAAACTGAAGTTAACAGATGGTTGTTACTTAGTAAACATTTTTACCATTGTTAAAACTGAGTGACTTTTCATTTTAAATGTTTTTAAAAGCACAATTATTTTTATTTAAATTAATAATTATAATACATAAAATTCCATGGTGAAATTTGATTTAATTTTTACTGAACATCTTAATCCCACTATCAAGATGTAATGCACATAAACGACTTTCAAGAACTTTAATCAGTTGTTAAACAACTGTTAAAATAGACGTAGTAAATTATGAAATAAAAAACACTCTTTGATCAACTGTTAACAATTGTTAATGAAAAGTGATGTACAAGTTTTTTATTTTGTTTCAAATTTTAATAGTTATTGATAATTTTATTCTTAACAAGTAAATTAAATATTTTTCTTAAGTAATCTTTTATGTTTAGAAGTAGTCAAAATTACATAACTTTCATCATTGGAAAAAAGTATATTATTAAACAACTTATTTTTCTGCTATAAGAAATAATACTTTGATATTAGGTTTTTTTTTTTTTTTAACATTTATTATTATGCTGAAAACATAATACACCTGTGTATGTTATTTCTTTTTCAAATTAAAAAGTGTCAAATTATGTATGTAAATTATATTTCAATTTAGTTCAAGTAATTTGTAATAAGTGCATGATTTAACATAATGTTTAATTTTTTTACCCAACTAGTAGCTATATAGTCAGCTTTAAGCTAACTAAAAACTGTAATGTAGTATTTATACCTAATATAATATATATATAAATAAATTTCAAAAGCTTATTATGTTGCTGAATTACTAATTTATTTTTGGTAGATAGTTAACATTTCAACAGTCATAAGTAGCTTACAAAGATTTTATGTTTTCTTTAGAAGACCATCATGAAAAAGAACTTAAATGCTAAACAGAGAAAAACTGAGTATTTAAGAAACCGAAAAATGTCCAATTCAACTCATTCTTCAAATATTTTAAATAGTAAATACAATAATTTTATTTTTAAATTATAAACTCAATTGCTTTTTTTTAATCATACATACATTTTACATTGTATGAATGTTCCACAGTATTACAAATTGATAAACATAATGTATTTTAGTTTTAATTGCTTAGTAGATGTCATAAATGATAATATGTTATGTACTAAATTCATGTACCATTAAAGATTAAGTTATACAAGTTCTATTGTCATTCACATATAGTAGTTAAATGTAGCACTGGTCTATTCCAATTTTCATTTGTTATACTTATCTAAACATAGAATTTTCTGTAATTATGTGCATCAATAGTACACATTTGAAGTGCCAATGAAATGCTTTAAGCTTAAAGGTAGTACCTAATAGTTAAAAATAATGTTAACAATTAATGTATGTATGATTAATGAAGTTATAATCCATTAAATTAGCAACTGTATAATGTATTTATACTATTTAATAGAAATAAAAATGTATTGCATAATTTTATGTTGAAGATAAAAAAAGAAAAAATTCTTTGTCGAATATACCAAATGATGTCACATTATATGAAATTAAACCACTTAGCCCTACAAAACTTTCAATAAGTGTGAAAAAATTCTACAATAATGTAAGTATATACATTCATCAGCAAAAAATATTAAGCATGCGACTAAATTGAATACTTTTAATTAACAATTTTTTTTATTATTATTCAGAACAATTTCAAACAATTTGAAGAGAATTTAAATTTATTTGATAAAAAAAAGTCAGTCATTGAAAAAAATTCTGCTGTTGATAAAAGTAATAGTGTTATTTATTTTATTTTCATCATTTTTATTGGTATTTTATTAATTTAAAAAAAAAAAAAAAAACACTAGATAGTCAAAATTTGCTAAAAGATGCCAAACAAAATTGCCTTGTGAACAGCAAAAATAATCTATACTGTACAGCTAGAAAAAAACATAAGCATTTCAATAGCCACAAACCATATGATTTGAATCCACAGTTAAACAAAGGTAAATTTGTGCCCTGCTTTTATACTCAATAGAAATAATCTGATATTATTACTTATTAGTAGAGAACAGATTTTATTGTTACATTGATTTTTTTTTATGTATTCATATGTTTTATTTTATAAAATGTGTGCAAATTAATATTAAAAAAAAGTGATTGGATATGATGAAAAAATTGTGAATGGCATAAAATTCATAATAATAAAATAAAAGAGCCTGGTGGGGGTATGGATGTTATCAACTCCAAATAGTTGAAATTAAAAAAAATAATACAATAAAACATGTATTGATTTTTTTAATACAAGAACATCTGTTCCCTACTTATTAGTTATGTATTATATATATGCAAGTGTTGGAACTAACTAAATAATAAGCAAACATTGCATTTGAATGTATTTGATTACAAAAAATGTAAGTATTTATAATAAAAAATTAGTATAACTGGTTGTAAACATATAAACATAATGAATTATCATTATGACAAATGCGTAATTTATTTCTAAATTGGCAGTGCCAAAATTAGTATTATATGTAAATACTATAATTTTAGTATTGTAATTACTCACCTGTTTACTAATTTTTTAACATTACAGGTAACTTTACAAATAAAAGGAAATCTATTGATGTGTACCATAAAATCAGTAGCGTTGAAAAAGACAAATCACAGCTGAATTGTGTACAATCAGAAAGTAGGCTTTTTAAATGTATAGCATAAAATTATTTGTTACGTGTCCATAATTAAAACTTTTGTGTTGTGTGGGCTATGCATAGTAACAGATGAAACTCAGACAAATAATTACCTTGTTGAAGATTATCAAGTAAAACCATCTACAGATAACACCCTATCAATATCTGTTAAACGTTTTTACAAAAATGTGAGTTTTATTTAATTTACAGATTAATTAATTAGTATTGTGTAAAGTACTAACTATTTTAACAAAAAACACTTGTGGTTTTGTTTGTTATATGGTTTTAGTAATAAAATGAGTACCTAATTTTTTTTTTCTTGTTCATTGCTTTAAAATGTACAATGTGTATGATTGCATAAAGCAAAATGTTTATTGAGAAATGTAATGCTGCTTCAGTTATAATAATAATATGCATTTTTTTGGAAGTTTCAGATTTTGGTTAAATATTTCGGTTGATTTACCTTACTAATTTTATTATTATTATTCTTTTTTTATTAGAAAGTTACATCCAACACTGATGACAATGCAAAAGTTAATAAGGATATGCCACTTGTTTCTGATGCTACTTTCAATTCAAGTAAGTATTTGTAATTTAAGTTACATTTATATGTAGTGTAAAATTATTAATTTTTAATTTATCTGTATTTTAGAAGCAGATTTTAACCAATCTCCTATGTCAACAAAATTAAACAATAGCCATAAAATAAGGTATACCTAAATGTAAAAGCTATAACTTGAATTTTCCTGTACAGTAGAAGCATAAAGTCTTATACTCTGTCCAGTAAGAGAACGCAGCAAAACACCCACAACACAGCCGGTTCATTTGGATGCATGAGCCTACAGTGTTCTCTCTCTGGATAGAGTATAGTATACTTTGATATATGATACTAGCACAAAACAAACTATTTACCTATTTTTATAGTTCCATTCTCTTAAACAAAATAAAAATAAAAATGGAACACTTATAAGAACACTATTGAGTTCCTCTCCACATGAGTTCAACTTTCACTTGAATGATCTTTAAAACCAGCTCTTTCTGCTTCATACTGATGCTGTTTATGTCAATAAAACCAAATCAAAATTTATCTGATACATTGAAATTTTTTTCATAGTTTGAACGATAAACTTATAAATGATACAACTAATAATACGCAACAAAAAGTGACGGCATTTTTTCCTATTCGAAGAAGTGCCCGAAAAACAAAAAATATTGTTAATAAAGAAAAACAAATGGCTTTAGAAAAAGCAATTGTCTCACAAAATGAAGATGGATTGAAAGTAAGACTTCTTTCTCTGTTTCCCCAATATATTTTAGATTCTGAGTGTAGCAAAGAATGTATTAGTTGTTACATTATATGTGATTTTTATTTACTTTGCCGCCTTTGTCATAGTCAGAAACGTGGCAGTTAGGCATTTTGTGTCACTATTCTGATTAAGATAGCTCAAGGGTAATTGGGGTCGTGAGTACCGCAATAGACCACGGATTTACTCGGATGTATACTCCTGGAATTAGTAAAACTTAATTGGTAATTACCTGTGTTGTGGCTATCGGAGTGCTCTTCTGCTGATGCTTGGCCTCAGGCAATTTGGTTGATTCACAATCGAATAATTATTTGTAAAATTAAAAATGAAAGCAAAAGAAAAAAGGGCACTAGAAGAGTTTACAGTGGTAATCACAATAATTTTATTACTGCTCAGATTATTAAAGTCAATACCTTTTCTGATATATTTATGAACACAGATGTTACTTTGAGGGGTCATAGATTTAAGTGTAATTTAAAAAGTTAGAATAGAAAAATTAAAGGAAAAACATTAAAAATTACAGTATACATGTTTTTGACATAATTGGTTTAGATTTTTTGCCATAACTTCCATAATAATGATTGGAAGAAGCTAAAACTTTCATATAATATTAAAATTTGTGAGATACAGGTCTGATACAAACTTAAAGAGATTTCAACAATTTTGAGCTAAGGTTAGAACTTTGAAAATTTTAATTTTTTTTGTAATTTTTGTTTGATAAAAAATTTAATTTTCCAAAAAAAGTTTTGACACTACAAGGTTATCAACTTGTAAATACATTTATTACTAAAAAAAACTTAAAAAAATCAGTATTCACAATTTTTATTTTTAGTTGTTTAAAGTTGGATATTTGTAATAGGGAAATTTCCCATGCCAGAAACTCTGCCCTAGTATGTAAAACTACTAAGTGCACATATGATACTCAAGACGTTTGTGGTAGAATTGGTAGAACAGTCAACCTAAAACAAAAAAATCCTATTCTATGGTTTTTATTGTTTATATATTTGTGTTATGTTTTTTTTCTACAGATTGCTGTGTTTCCTAATAAAGGTCGGGGTATAATAGCTAATAGAAATTTTGCTCGTGGTGAGTATGTTGTAGAATATTCTGGTGAATTAATTAATTTTGATGAAGCTCGTAAAAGAGAAGCCATCTATTCCCAAGATATCTCCACTGGCTGTTATATGTATTATTTTAAACATGGTTTGCTGCATTACTGGTGAGACAAAATAAAAAATGATTGAATGATGTAGGTTATTAATACTAAATCACACCTTTATATAATAGCATTGATGCAACAGCAGAAAGTTCTAGACTCGGTAGACTTGTCAATCATTCGAGATTTGGTAATCTTGGGCCAAAAGTTATAGAAATCTCTGGGGTACCTAGAATTGTGTTTACTGCCAAAACGGATATTAAAGAAGGCGAAGAATTAACCTATGACTATGGTGATCGTAGCAAATCATCACTTGTCAATCACCCATGGCTTGCCTACTGAGATGTATTACTTCTATTTAATTGTTTGTTGTTTTTTATCATTAGTTTGTTATGAACTTGTATTATTCAATTTGTAATGTACTGCCACCTGCCTAAAAGTATATATAAGTTAATTAGCTTAACAGAATTATGTTTATTTTATGAACTATTTTTTTCTAGAAAAATTCAAATTTATATTAGTGTTAAATTTTTTGATAGTATGTTAATAATTAGGTACTAATACAAGTACTGATAAATTTTTATGTATATTTATGGCATCAAACATGTTATTCTTTTAAGCCAGTTTAGTTAGTATCTTTTGTTTTGTCCAACATAAGTAATTTTTAATAAACAAAGGGTCATAAATGTAATTGCCAGTTTGGAGGGCAGATTACTTCTGATACAGATTTTTGACTTCCGAGCAGTAACAGAGTAATTCTGTCCTTCTCACCGACAATCTTATCCCGTCGACATGACCCTTACTTATTATTCTTTTAATTAAATCAACATTATTTGTGACTTTTATAATTTTTATTTTTATATTCAGATTGATAAATTTGTTATACAGGGTTAAAAAATTACCGTAAAAAGCAGTAGCTATGTCGCATGTTAAAGTTTTAAAACCATACTGAAAGTTAGAATTATTTCTTATGTATGTTTAAAACATTGTGAACCGGATTGTGTTTTATTACTTTCTTTATTTATTGACTAACATTACTAAGATACTGCTATTGTTTTTCAAATGTTTTAACTTGTATTGTATTTTACTTGATAAATACTTTTTTCTCGAGTATGTTCTAATTACCTAAAACACCTAAAATTAGATGTTCAATATATTTTTTCAGGTGTTCTTTATTGTTAAGGTTTTTGGTAAAAAAAAGGACTGTTGTATGGCTCATTGTTTAGTTAGTAATTATTAATTGTTATTGTAAATTTTTTTTGAGACTGAAAAAGTTCATCATACAAGTTGATGAAATAGTTAATATGTTTAATTACTAAATAAATTTTATGTTAAAATTCTTTGTTAAAACTATTCAATTTTTCTGTAAATATTTTTTTTAGCTTACCATAACAAAATTTGTTGTAATTGTTATCGATACTTGTTGCGTTTTAGACTGATGTAAAATATCTTAACATTATATTTTTATCAAGACTTATTACATTTACATTTTCAAGCCAAAACAAAATGTTATGTTAATTGTAATAAAATGTCATAATTTATTGTTGATCCTTTGTTTTATTTTCACATAGAAATGCAAATTGTTGTTTTTCAGTGTGTTAAAATATTTTATTGATATTGTTGAAATTGCATGGAAAAAAAAACATACATTAGTACTGGCACAACATTTTCTGTACCATAGAAAATGTAAAAAATCAAATGATGTTAGACAAAATAGTCTTGATAACTTATTAAAATCTGAACTAGTGCATAAGCAATGCTAGTAACCGGGTAGAGTAGAAACAATAGCATCTTATCCAATTTTTTGTTCCCAAAAATTAGTAATGTTTTAAATACAATGAAGTAAAAAGTGAAAACAACATATGAAACATTTTGATCCAAAGTTGATTGAATTAATCGTCAACAGCTGTTCCTGTTGCATTAAGAATGTTAAGCCAATTTTAAATATTTGTTTACGAGCATTAACATTTGAAGGGTTACGGGGAAAAATGATAACTGTCGATATTCCTAAAATGTTAAGTATTGCAATTTTAAAGTTTCAGTACTGATCGTTTTTTCTCGTCAAGATAATATTTAAACCTGTATTATATTATTGACCGTGATCTTTTTTCCATAACTCAATTCACAGGTCGATTCGTCAGGAAACTAACTAACAAGATAATATATTATCTGATTTTTTCATTTTTATGACTATGATCGTTTTTCCCCAAAACCCTTTATTTATAAAAGTGTTATTATTCCCAACATCTATTTTTTGAACTTAAAAATGTGTTTTTGACGGGTTACTGGATTTCAAATTGTGATTTTTAATAAGTGTTCAGGAAGTCTTGCCAATTGATGACACTATTATATTATCTAATTATCTCTTAAGATGGATACCTAGGATATTGTTACATAAAAAAACACTGAAACTCATTGAATTATTATTATTAGCCAACATTCTAAAAGGAGCACACATGAGCTGTCCCGATCCACTTCTAAGTCCTAATAACTGTGTGAAATTATTTTTAAGCTATTCACTCACTATTGCGTTATCACAGAATATTAACGATCATTGAAGGATATTATGTGATAGTAGATTTCGCTTCTATTTAAAATTTACTTATAGATAGCGCCACTATTGACCCCGCGCATGCATGTTTTCATATTGTGTGCATTCCTGTGTTTAGACTACAGAATATTATATCAATATGATAACACGTATGCGTTTATTATTTACCGCGGCTATAGATTTAAAATACATATTACGGCTAAAGCCGTGATAAATTGTATTATAGTATCTAAAGCCGTGTTATTTACTGAGATAAATCTTAGTCTTATCTATCTCACTTTAAGTGTTTTATGCTCACAGAAATTAGAGACTTCTCTAACATTATTAATGTTTTTTTAGTTAAAAATGTTTGTTTCTTTTCACTCGGAAATTGCTTCATAATAACTGTAAACCAACACTAACTAATCATTAGAAATCTGTTTGATATAAGTACTCATCCGTTCAACGTGTGAATATTCACCAACTGTCAAGCGCATAACAACGTCGACAGTTAGTGTGCACTGTGTTTCATTGGAAATCGTTAACATTTTGATCTTAAACAAATCCTGTCGTCGTGTAGGTGGGTACCTGATTTCGTTCCGTCATGGCCGCGCCAATGGAACGCATCCAGGCCCTAGAGCTGATCGAAAAAGACATCATCACTTGCTTACAAAGCTCCGGTCAAGCGCTGTTGGAACTTAGCAAGGAAAAGTCCAGTTTGAAACAGGTGGAGAACCAGTCGCACCAGTTCTTGAAGAGTCTGGGTAACGTCGAGTCAAAGCTCACCGAACAGATTAACTACCTGACACAAGTGTCTACCGGTCAGCCGTACGAGAACAGTGGATACGCGTCACAGAAAGTGCTTCAGATGGCTTGGCATCGTCTGGAGCACGCACGTAGCCGAGTCAAAGAATTGGAACGTTCAAAAAACAAATACATTCAAGATCAAGAACAGCTGAAAGGGAACGGTGCTAACATGTTTTGATTTTATGTGTTTTCATCAACGGTTAAGTAATTATAAGTTAAACTATGTCGAACGTAATAAATCATTTAATGCAAGATGTTTTTAATTTGTCATCTTTAAGTATGTTTGATTTTGGAAAATGTCAATTTTCATTATTATTATTATTATTATTATTATTATTATAGAAACAATTCATTGAATATATTGTGGTTGATGTTTGTATTTTTTAACATATTCTTATGTGAAAACAATTATTTTAAATTAAGTACAACTTTCTACTACAATTTTACTACCTAATTAAATGAATATGTAAAAAAAATCACATTTGTTTTGTTATAATGTACTTTACTCCATTTATTTACTATTCATTTGAGGGGAGCTCCACAGTGGTTAAAGTGGTAAAAATTTTGAGAGGGGACTATATTCACCCAACCCAAATTTAAGAAGCGTTCCCATTTCTCAAGTCTATAATATAGGCTAAATCCAACCAAACGTTTTAGGAAACGCATAATTCATGAAGTGCAAACTTCCATAATTTTTTGTTTCGCACAACTTATATGGTGCAAAACGTGTGTAAAAACAAATTTTCTCAAAAAAAAATATTAGCTTACATATTGTTCTATGCCTGTTCAGCTACATAAAATTTAATTTAAATTTTCATAGATTTAGAGTAATATGTCATGTTTAATTTCAACTTATAGGCTCAAAACTTCAACACAGCTAGACTCTAGCTTGTGTATTTTTTTATATGTATTTGAATCATATTGAAAATTTGGTTTTTTTAGACTTTACTAAGTTAAATTTTCATTTTTTTTTATGTGTTTTTGATTATAACTTCACAAAAAATTATTGAAATGTAATTCAATTTTCATACATTTTGGAATAGATAAAATTTAATTGACCAGTATCTAAAATTTCTGACCATTTTTATCTAATAAATACAAAACTTTAAAATGTTCTATATTTTGTAAATTTTCTTAATAATATAACATTGTGCAAAATAAATTTAGTTATCTAGACAAGCAAATGGGTGTTGAAAAAGCTATGTATCAATTTACATCTTGTGTTCACGATGTACAACTTTATTCCGTGGTACAACATGCTTATAGCATAGATTTGTTATCATTATAAATATATTTTTTTTTAAATTTTAAGTTTTCTTTCCACAATCATTCAATAATAAAGTTCAAATAATATTCCTCTTATACAAATTAATCAATAATATAATTGAAATGACTAAAATGTAAAAGCCATAAACATTATCCATTAACGCCATTAAGTGTCCCTCCCGGGGGCTTTGATGATTTTAACTAAAGAGAACGCATAATCTTGTTTTAGAACCACTAGAGTTAAAAAACTTTAACCACTGGAGCTCCACTAAAAACATAATTCCAGAAAAACTAGATGTGGTTAAAAGAAAGTGAAATGAAATTAGTTGGAGAATATTGTTCTATAATTAGGGATGTTTCAACGGGTAGTGTATCTAGTTTTGAAAGAATATAATATTATTGAACTGGAGCAATTATAGAGTTTATGGGATGTGCATGGTCATATCTTATGGGAGAATCAATGCTCTGAAGTGTATGATCCAGTTAAGTACCAATATATTATACATAAAATATCATATTAATAAGCTACAAAGACTTTTAATAAAATTGTACATCTCAGAAATATGATAGACTAAGAGAAGTCAGCTGAAGAAATAGGTAATAAAAAGGCTTGATCAAAAATATCATGTATAATTTTGCTAGAAGGAATCAAGTTTGTGTGAAAATGAGAGAGAAACTAATAAAAGATAAAACAAATAAATGAAGTCTAGCAACACATTCAATAGTTTTAAAAAATTAAGTACAGTTTTTAAATTGTTGACACTGTGAGACAAAACCAGTGTTCTATATCAGGTCTATGGTGTGTATTATAGTTATAACTTATAATTTAAATCCAATCGCTTATTTTGTAATTTAAATTGTTATAAACATATCTAGTGTATAGTATATGTTTGAAAAATCAAGTAAATTTCAATAATTTTTGGAAAACCTATTGTTAAAAAATAATAACCATGTAAAAAAATATGTCTGTTTTAAAACTTATGTTGTAGGTAGTTTTGAGCAATAAATAAATATATTCCAATGCACTTAATAATTATACTCTGCTCGGAATCAATCCCAACTTTTATTTTTGTATGTGTAATTGTATCATTTTTAATATTGAGTGAAAATGTTAAAAGTAGGTGATACATATTTCAAAGGACTTTTGAACATTTTAACTTCATAGTTTTTAAAATAAACAAAATTTCAAAAATTGATTCAAATGAAGTATATACCTCCTACTCATATCAGTTCAATTACCTACCTTGGACTTTTGAGTAATTAGGTATGTTTGAAACAATCAAAGCAATATTTTACTGGGTAGGAATGTTAGGTACCTATCAGCTAAAAATATACTTGGAAAGTTGAAATTTTTGAAACATCAATTCGCTGTTATTCATCGTTACCTATACTCAGAATCTAAAAACTCCTATGCCATCTGCCCATAACAATATTGACGTTGAACACCTAAATAGTTGTACGCTCGTTGATCGATATAATATAAGTAGTTCCATACTAATAATAATTTATAATTATGGGAACGTATTACAATTCTTGGTCGATTGATGAGATACGCTTATTGAAAGTCACGAAGGACACTTCTAGTTGGTACAATGTAATATATGCTGTTCTTATATACCCAAGAAGACATGTATACTATGTAGGTAGGTACCTATTATGTTTTAAGTTTTTACACCCATTGTATACCTAAATTCATAATATCAGACATCTGGGGACGTATGAAATAATAATATGAAAGTGCAGGTCCCCCGGGGTGGAGATAAAATAAAAGTTAGCTGCAAACAATGATTAACAATCTTCTATGGTGTTAAGAAATTTAGTTGAAAGTTGCATTGAATATCAGAGATTGAATATCTCTACCTACCTCCCTATTTGATTTTTTTTTTTTTAATCATATTATGTTCGTGTAATAATTATAACTCTTCCATATACGAGTAGATACACGTCTTTGGATAGGTAGTTTTTTTGATTAACTATACTTTATTAAAATGCTGATATTTTAAACAGCACTTTTAGGAATAGTAATAATAAAAACGTCCCCGACATTTACATTAAAACGTAGGAAGCTGCAGCCTACTCAGCTAAACGGCCTACGCTATTTTATCAGATCATAAAAATTAATTTTTTTAACGGTGAACGTCTGCGATGATTTTAAATATAAATTAAAGAAATTGGAAGCGTCAATTTTTTTTACGTACCTCACCCAAATTTTAGTTGCAGGTATATTCAGACGGTTTTTATTTCCAACGTACTTAGGTACTAAATTTTCTCCTATATAGGTAGGTAACGGTTACATTTATACAAATTAAATTTAAAGACTTCGTTTTTGGAAAACTCAGAAAAAAATGTGAGAGAATCGCGATAAAAAAAAAGTAGACTTCATAACAAATGCGAATAAGTTTTTAGAATCTCTTTACAGGTTTACATCGCATCACTAGGACAATCGGTACTTTGGAAATAAAAACCGTATACATTCCTATATAGGTAATACCTAAATATATTTATATTTACACATATTATTTAGCCATAGTTTTACCTATGTTTGCTAAAAATAACAAAATTTAAAAACTCGATGAATCGTCCAAATTTTGTGAAAATTGGACCAGATTTCACGTACAACAAAATGCGTTTGATTCTGATGTGTCGAAATTTCAACGCGTACAGTCAATATTATTTGGAGCTTTTTTAAAATTTTTGATTTTTTCGTTTATCAAATTAAAATTAAAGTAGGTAGGAGGTATACATAGTACGACTTAGCTGGTACCTAAAACTTTGTGGCCAGTTACGATAGGTACTATCTGTTGAGATGTCTGCATAGGTACGTGTATAAGATATTTGGAGCAATTCTAATATTCTAAAAAGTGATTAAAGAAAAAAAAACGTCAATGTCAAATAAATTCACTCTTTAAGTACATTCTCCTATAGTAGGTATACCTACGATATTCGTGTGAATAATATAGTATTGGTATATTATATACCGACATGAGCGTGTATTTTTTTCCCATCAACTATTTTTACTTGTGAGCACAATGCAATAATATGCATTTTACATACAACTAAAAGTTTATACCTTCCTAAGTACCCATAAATGATATGAATACTAAAGCGACGGCCAAGGAAAGGGTGCCAACGCCAACACGACGTCATTTATTATAATGAATACTGCGCAGGAAGATAAAGCCAAAGAATAAAGATGAGAAAATGCGCATTTTTTAATCTGGGAGCTGCAGTTAAAACAATCGTAGGTAGGTGTATAAAATATTTATATTTTTTTTACCAAATGAATTTATTTAGGTTATTTCTATTCTAGTAATACGTATATTGATTGTGTGTGTACGTGTAGTATGTATAAGTATAAGTTAGGCACTATTAAACAAGAGTAAAAATAATTTTGGTCCTGCAGCTGACTACATATACCTAGTTATATACATAGTTTTGTAAAGTATTCGAGTAAAAGTATTCAAATGAGTGCTATACTTACCAGTTACCTATTACCAGTTATTACTTACTCCATACATAAGCTAGGTAGAATGGTGAAATGTCCTCTTTGCAGTACCTATACAAAATGATCAATGTAGATAAGTGTTGGGTAGTAGTCATATATGTATATTTTACATGTAAAGAAACGAGTAATTTAACTAGAATTTCCTAGATTACCCGCTTATTATAAGGAAGTACAAAACCTAATTAAACGTCCAAAAAACTTGTCGAGTAGCTGCTCTAGCCTGAACAAGTTATCCAAGTACCTACCTACTATACCTACTTGTAACTATTATATAAGTTGGTTAAAATTTTTGATAGAAACTCGCGTCAGTAGATTAATAATTATATAGTACCTAAAAAGAACCGCACTCATTAAACGTACCATAATAATATACAATTTTGAACCTTTGCGGGTTGCACAGTGTAATTTGTGATCGGTTTTTTTTTTTAAATTTAAATCAATGATGATGCACAAAACTGCAGTACCCTGTAATAGGCAGATTGGCCCACCCAAAACGATGATTTTCAAATACTAGTAACATAATTTTGTAATTTGTCACCGTCCTTATATACTTACGTTGTATATTAATGCGTAGGTAGTATTATTATACATAGCGTGCAAATACGTTCTCTATATTAAGTTATTATTGATTTACTGTTTATTACCGTAAAATTGAGTTTTTTTTTTTTTTTTTTTATTTGGTAAAAACTGCACGGCCGCGACGACCTTATTAGGTCTAATATGGTACTCATAAATATAGTTACATACTACCTACGATTTATGAACATATATGTATATTAAGTCCGCGATATTATCAAACCATAATTAGGTTATAACATTATTACTATTATTTATACGGATCGACGAACGGCGTTGTCTATAACGTTATGAGCATTACAAAATTTAAAAAAATAACCCATACTCTATATGGATACACACAAATATAAAAGTATTGCATAAAAATACCGATTTGACAAAATTACCAACAACAAACAACACACACACACAACTTAATAATGTGTAGGTAAACCGCGAGGTGCACAAACGACACAGCTTGACATAATAATATAAATCATACATCGTGACATTGGAGTTATATTTTTGCTCCGGGTGAAATACACATAGTTTGAATATTATAAATATAAATTATAACGTGTACGCACTGCACACTTAAATCGTTTTACAATTACTTACAGTTTAGCAATATGAATGTAAAATTTAATTGACCGTACGATTAACGTGTGTACGCACTTATTTTTTCGAGACTTAAGTCCCACAATGTATAGAGCAATCGCAAATACGTTTATCCTAATAAATTGTACACACGTATATTATTAGCCAATCGTTTGACGAACTAGCCGACTTTCATTTTTTTTTTCTCCCGAATGTTCAAAATCCGAGCAATATATAAGTACTACCGTAAACGTGGATGAATATTGGACAGTTTTCCGCATTTAAGTTATAATATATATCTAGGTCTAAAATACGCACAATATTTGTTCAAGTACATCAAAATTTTGGTCTTACTGAGTAGGTACAACAGTATACAATTTTCAATGATTGCAGCCTAAAAAATTTGATTTTATACACATTTTTTATAAGTTTGATGTCTCTATTGATTCGCAGGTCCCCGTGAATGAAATCAGATTTTTATTTTTTAAAGAATTTTTTATTCAAAAAACTCTAGTCAGGTTGAAACATAATTTTAAGTTAAAAAAAAAAAAACTTGCAAATTATTTGTTAAACAATCTTTAACGACTTTAAGTCTAAGTATTCATACACCGCGTATATACCTACTCGTAATATACAGTTTACATAAAAAATAGATACCATAATATTATATTATTTTCAAAATTTATTGCAACCCATATTATCAACAATTTGTTCTCGATTCGTTTTTCGTTCGTGACCTGAAATTTGCAGTCTGGGAATTTTTAATCGATGTACTTATTCGGTACCTAAGTTCTTCATAATATTCATTAATATTACAGTTTACACATCGAAACAGTATGCTGATAAAACCAATTTAGGTCCAGCTCTTTTACAACTTACAATAATAATTTAGTGTAATCTATATAGAATTTCAGTGAGGTGCAGTGCAGCAATTTGGTAAGTTAGGTGAGTATTTATACACTGTAATATACTTTCTAAATTGTACATCGCACGCGTATTTACAAAGAACAATACATAATGTAATATGTATGTTTTATTGAAAAATTTATTTCGAGATGTAGATACCTAGAGGTTATAGAACACTAGCAAGAATCGCGTGTAGAAACCTATTTTTTGAAATTTCTTTTTACAGTAAGTAGTATAACAGTAACGACTTTACAATAAGTGAAGGGCACTCGAAGGAAAAATTCAGAGGGGACACACTCAATTTTTATAGTTTAAATCCACTGATATGCATTGTCATAATGTAATCTATAAAACTTTTTTCACCAAATATATAAAATCTAAGAGGGGAATTGTTCCCCTGACACCGCTGTTGTAGCAGTAAACAGCAAAAAATGGTGGGTTCGGCTTATACCGATTCGTTTTGCGCTCTTTGAAATTTTTTTTATAAAATCACGCCTGTATATGATAATATATAGTTTGATATAACCTACTTAATTCGTCGTCTCATTAGTTTTAATTTATTTAGTTTTATATGAATTACGAGTGCGCGTATGAATCGTAAGGTACATAATAATTATTATACCTATTTGATTTATTTCGAGATTTTTTCACCGCGACTACAAACTCGTAAACCAATTTTTTCCAGTAGGTATATACGTAATATAAATATTATATATTAATAATATTAATAGTACCTATATATAGTCAACAGTCCAAATTATATGTTATAAACTAATTATTATAACTACCTATAAAATTATTTGAAATTTGAATTTTTTTTAATTGCAACACGTTTTGCTTAAACAATCAAAAATACAGAGTGGCAACACTTCAGTACTTCTATAAAAATGTTAATAGGTAGTTTCGTGAAACCCCCCCCCCCCTCTGAAACACTTACATGGTTTGCAACATTATCACTTTACATCCTCTGGAAACTGTTTGCGTGTACTTACTTATTAATTGTGAAAACGTTTTGACAGATACCTAGACTTAAATCAAACTGTGTTTTTTAAAAAAATGCCATATTTTAGTTCCATATTAATCTCGAAAATGATGGAAATTGTTTGAAATTTTTATGACGTTTCATTTATTCAAATAATGTGTCAAAATTTCGATATAATTTGAACAATTATATTTTCGAAAAAGTTATCGTTGAAAACGAAACAGCAAAATAACGATATGTTATTATAACGTCAAAAAACCAAATATTGTGTTAAAAGATTTTCAAAATTGTTTAACTATTGTACACTTTATATGTAATTAATCATTTTTTAGCGAACGTCCCTTCAGATGTGGATACCCATTAAAGTTTCACGAAATCGCGTTCACAACAAAAAATAAAAAGGTAAATAATATTATAATACAACCTAAAGCGACTTTAGTTTAGCTGGATTCTGGTTACCTGTATATACTTAAAAATATAATCAAATTGTCAATTCAATTACGACTCGTAGTTCAGTCGGAATTTACGAACACGTTTTTATTAACGTCATTTGATTTTTTTTCTGATCAGGTAGGTGTCATTATATTTTATATAAATACTACAGGCGTCTATCTATATAATCGTACATTGTAAATATCTGTACTTTTTCTTGTAGGTCTTTCGTAAGGTATACTTTGATAAATCTGTATAATAATATTACAGTCAATAAAATATAACGTTATTATAACGATATCTACTGGAATTTTTTATATCGCACGCTTCGATTAAAATACTATAGGCTGTTTTTTCTTCTAGCAGCAGGTGTATAGAGTTAGAATAACACAACACTAATAATAACATAAACTTTAATAAATAAGTATACACCATTACCATTTAAAAATCGATTCTTGCGCAGCGTTGAACTACTTTCACGATTGTTTCAAAACCCGAGGCCATTGCGGCTCTCAGGCAATAATGCTAATTGTATACTACATTATTTTTGTTCCCAAATTTTTACGTTAATGAAGAAAATATTTTACTGAGCAACTAAGAAAACACGGACGGTTTAAAAATATTACCTCTGTTCGAATGGAATTCCCATAGAGTATTATAGATAAGCCGTTCCCTTCTGAACAACGGGCTGATGCGAAAGTGGTTTCTATTTTAGTGTCGTCGCTCACGAGAAAAAAAAGTAAGCGCCGGGTACAGTCTTGGTTGCGTGGGTAGTTTGACGGGGTAGCGACTACGCTTTGCGTGGGTCACTAGTTTAGAAGTTGTGGTTTAAACGCATTATTTAATTTCTAAAAGCAACGATAAATCATTGCCTTCAAAAATACGATTCTGAGCGAGCTCAGTTGTCTAGTATACGTCATGGTAAAAACAAATTTAACAATACTCTTGTCAAATTTGTATCTTTCCTATTTTGGTATTGTATAATAGTTTCAGCTTAGTCCAATCTAAAATTTGGATGTTATGATCAAAAAAATCTAAATCGATGTGGAAAAAACACGTTTCCCGTAATTAAGATAATGAATAAAATTGATTACGCCCAATCTATACTTAGTACATTTAACTTACCTATGTTATTAGGAAAATAAATGACCGTAAAAAAAAAATTAATTAGTTTTGGTTGTTGGTTCCGCTTGATAACGAAAAAAATAAAAATAAACTTAACTTTGCAACAATGATCTATAAAAAGTTGAGTTAATGCAATACGATTTTTAACTGAATAACTAAATAAGTTACAAAAATAATTACCTAGTTAATTATAAGAAAAAAAAATTACTAACTTTTTAACTAGTTGGTATGAAATAAAACTTATAAATAAGGTGACCATCAGATGGAATTTAAGCAGAAATTTAACATAGAATCCACCCTAAAATTGTCACTAGTACCCCTATTTTAGTTCTTAAATAATTCTTGGATCCGTCCCTGCGGTGGCATTATTATAAATGGGTAAAGCTTGGAATATTTTACTAATCAGCCGCTCTCGAAAAATAAAAATTTCTGGATAACTGAGACAATTACACATTGCTGCTCACAACAATAATATTGTGACGGTGTACCATCAGAATATATTATACCTATATTTTTATAGAGTACTCAGTCGTTTTTAACGACTACAAACAGTATCGCACCGGTGGTTTCTTACCAACGCGTAACGACGATAATAATCGTACTGTATTATTACTTATTATTAAAAAGTTACGCAGCGTAATAACGAATGTCGGCGCAAATAAAACGATATGTCTATAGGTTTTATGCATGAGATAGAAATCGGAACGTAAATTTTTAAAAAATATCCAAAAAACCGTGTAGTTCTGGAGTAGGCGGTTTCGTTAATTATTTCTTTGAACATCATAATGCAGGGCCTACACCGTGGATTGTAGAGTTATTGCTTACTGGACCTACGAATACAAAGACGGGGGTAATTTATAGAAAATTTTAACATTTTTAATTCAACCTTGATTTTGAAGGTAGATGTAGGTAGAAGGTTGATTGAAGATGATTGAAGGTATTTTAGAAGGTAGATGTTTTCTGAATTGGACATGCCGTGGCGATAAAATGACCAACGATGAATTGTGAATTAATATTAAAACACGTGGCTAAGAACTGTGGGCGCAGGAGAAGGCTTAGGATTGGTTACCACCGTTTTGGAAGGTGTAGTTCAACGTTTTATATTAAATTTGAAACCAATAATAAATCAAAGCTTATACAACTGCATTCTGAGGTAAACTACTTGGTTAGTCAATTTTATAATAGTTGAAAGTATCAGCTTAAAAATTTTCAAATTGATTAACATTTTAATATGGAATGCGCTTTACCTTTACAGATGTGATAGAGTTAGGAATCTAAGATATGAAAATTATAATTTTTGTTAAACAAAAACTGGAAAAAGGAGTTTTAAATTTATTTAAAATTGTTTGAAGTTGTTATGACGCTTGAACTCAATCATTTCTAACAATGCTATGCAGTTAAGATTTCAATTAATTAGGTAAATTTTAAGTATGATATTAAAATTAGTTAAATACTTTTTAATTTTATAGATAGATATAATATTATTATATAATATAGTTTCCTTGAACTTTCCAGTTGTTTAATAAACTTACGTAAACTTATACAAAAGTGCACAGCAAACAAATGAAAAGAAGTATTATGTACAATATTATTATTGCCAATAATCAAAGCATAAAAATATCTCTTACCTTTTTTCACAAGATAGTGCAAATATTGCAGGAACATAATTTATAGTGAAAACATTGTTAAAGCCAAATAATCGGTAAAAATGTTTTTTTTTATTTATCATTATTATTCAAAAAGTAAACAATAGATTCAACCATAAATGTTCTTTTTTTTTAAAATAAGCTCAATTACTACCTTACGTTATTATGAAAAATTAAACTTTACTTTTTTTTTATAAAACAAAATAACAACACATTTAAATCAAACATACAACAAAGTTTAATACTTAATCAATGCAGCAAATTCTATAGTTCAAATTTTAAAATAATGTAATTGCTTAAACTAGATACTTATGAATATGATTATAATAATTGTAATGTGTGATTTCTAGTCAAATGAGTTTAAACTTTCGGTTAGTAAATGAGCCAATTTCATAATTTAATTTCAAAGTTTGTAATCTACAAACCTGTAATGTAGATAAATAATCAATCGTATAGTCAATATAAGTTGTTTCAGTTGTATCATGGGAAACGTGTTCAAACGTTTAAATAGTATTTAATGATGTTTTTTAAAGCAATTTAATCTATAAACAGCAACTTTAAACATTCAGTCAATACAACTGCGCGTCGATTAGCCAAAGTGTAAAATTTGAAAAAAAAAATATTTATCAACTATTTTACAGGGAAATCAAGACAAAAACAAGTGTCGCTTTTCCTAGAGACAAATAATAAGTCTATATTAATGAATAATAACAAAGACCTATTATTATAAATAGGAAGAAAAAAACGTTTTAACAAAATTAAAAAATACATTTTTGATCTAACATCCGTTGGCCTCAATCAGTTACTGACGCAATTTTCGTGCGTTTCATTCAACGTTTTGTAAGAGTTAGACCAAAATGCCATTGGTGAACGATCCTGGTCTGTGTGGAAAGCTGTGGCCAGCGGGAAACGTTTGTAACATATCTTACGGTATTCTTCATATACGTCACCGACTTCGCCAAATTCGCCGTTTGTAAACGAATTCAAAATATCAGTACATGTCTGTAAGATAATCTGTTGTTAGTTAGCTTTCGTTTAAAACTTGCATGGTTATAAAATAGTGTATAGAAAACTTTACTTGAATATTGACGCCTTCTAGAGAATCATCAAGATTCGAGATTTGGTCGAGGACTTCTCGTTGAGAACTATTGTCCAGTCTATACTTCATTTTTAAACCTTTTAAAACGTTAGAATATTTTAAGCATTGGTATGCGAATGAAATAAAAATTTGTTTTAGATGGTTTAGCACAGTTTACCTTGAACTAAAGCTGGTAACGATTTACGGTGTTTTGCGAGGAATTGCGTGTTGATCTCGGCAGCTGACCTTCCAACTACGATTGGTTCTAGTTGTTTATTAAGCACCGACTGCATTTCTTCTTGGATATTGCAGTTTGATTTCAATAGTTTTTCCATAAATCTAATCAGGCAACTGTGGAACATCGGATGTTCAGGATCAATACGATGACTTCTCTTGATGCTTTGTAACATCAACAAGAGCTTATCTGAAAATACGTTTTCGGCGAGTTAGCGATTATTATTCTAAATATGTACTTAAAACAAAAACGTAAAATGCTACATAAAAAAAAAAAAAAAAAACAATTTTACCCTTTCTATAGTAGATTTCAAACGCCATCAGATGGGTTTCTATATTGTCGGACGCGAGTTCTTGGAGCGGCTTCAAGAATTTGATGGACTGTTCCAGAGGATCTTCTACCTACACACCACACGGTTATGTAATATTTTTGATCGAACGCGACTTTGGCGAGACATTTCGTCTCCGACGAAGATATACTTACTCTTTCTAACTTTTCCGGCAGAAGTTCATCCAACGGCATAGCGTCCGCCTCGTCGCTGGTGTTTGTCACTTGCTGTCGGTTTTTGTGCATGTCACGTTTTTCTTGAGCGGCCAGAGCTTGAGCCTTTTCTTCTTGCGCTTTTCGTTGAGCTTTTCTCTGCTTATTCAACAATTTTTTCAACTGTCCGGGAGCCAAATTACCTGTAACACGACAAAACAGACGGGTTTCAAGGTGCCATCATTTCTAAGCTGCTCAAGTGGTAGAATATTCAAGATTTCTATATTATAACCATTTAGGTTTTTAACACATATTTTTTGTAATCTCTAAGTATATTACAGTGTACAATGTTGTTTTGAAAAAGGTGCCATCAAGTATTGCCGAGGTACCTGGTTAAAATCATAATATTTAAAACATTTTACTAACTCAAGTGTAACAGATACTCTCATTTTAGTCACTGGAACACAAAGCTAACACCAAAATGACCTGATTTACACTCGGAGGCGGCATTAAAGCTTACCACGCGTGTTTTAACAACCGTACAGACAATTACTTTAAAAGGGAGGTTCCTTGGCCTGAAAAATTTAAAACTAATTTCCCCCGAGTCACACCTGTAACTGCAGGTATACAATATATATTATGACAACAGACAAGTAAGCGTCTAAGGTCGGCATTGGAATGCAACAGGTGAACCGAAACAATAGACGGTCTAACATCTAATCAAAAGTGTTACCATTGTCAAAATACAACAAAATGATGTAACACAGTGATATGACATCTATTACAATAATATATAGACTATTATAAGTCATAGCGGATGCACATGCATATTATATTTACATGAAAAAACATATAACGTTGTTAGTTTTTCAGTGCAGCCCAATCAACGGATAATGTTTGTTTCTTTTATATTAAAACGAATGTTTAAAAAATTTATAGTTTTAATAGAATCTGTGCCGCGCAGGCGTTCTAACGATTTAAGCTGACAATAATTCGAAATCGGCTTATAACGCAACACGCGCATCAAGTATGGGCGTTGGCCTCAAAATATCAATTTAGTTTATGTATTTTAGTTTTGACAAATGACCATAATATGGAAAGCAATATCATAACAGGCAAGGCGACCGGATTGTAGGAGCCGGGCGGACTCGATTAGAGGTAAACGATTATTATAATAATATATTAGAAATAAGGTATTACACATGAAAATTTCCAAAAATTTTAAAAGTTAAGAGTGCATTGTAACGTCAACCCTTAACACTATACTATTTATTTATTGCAAAAACACTGTGAGTGCCGATCGTATAATTTATTAAGTTACAACGATCAGAAAAAACTGAAGAGGTTGATCCCTCTATACCGCCTGAAATAACGTTTGTTGTTCAATATTAATACGTCACAGATTGTACTAATATTTAAGTTTTTCTTATACGAAAACGTAAAAAATCAGAGTAAACACCACTCTTCCCACAGCACGGACGATGTGTTGTATTCTGACGGGCAAAATCTGGTAGGCTGCTATAACTTTGCATTTTGCAATCGAGACAGCGCGGAAATAAGTACACCAATCAGAAAACTATAATGTAATCTTATGTTAATAACGACCGGTTTAAACGACACAGGTAATAATAACATAGTTTGTTATGTCATTTTCCACTATTTTAGTGAAAAACCAACGTTTCGAATGTATATTATAATATAAACTGTTTTTTTTTTACCATTTACATAATAATAATTATAATGCGTTTAGTATCTCGTCGTTCGGTTATGTTCAAACGCGCGCATTTAGGTCCTATATTGGTTATTTAATTGAGTTAGGCGAGTCGCTAAATTATAAATCACCACGAATAAACCATACGTGCATACACTTTTCTACTGAATTGAAACAAATCGGTTAATTTACGAGTAGGTAGCTAAAATCAAAAAAGGAACTAGTTGAGCTGTATTAGAAGTTCAACAAAAAAAGTATGTGTCGAGGAATATTTAAATCAATCCCAAATATTTGGGAGAAAGGCGAAGAAGAAGACTTTTTACGACTGCAGCGATAAAACGCGACGTGATCTCGAAGCAACTAGAGATGAAAAAAGGGTTCGTTCAAATTTTTGGGCCCCTTATTTGCATTTTCGGCACTGTAACAAACAGTGGTGGCAGCCTTTGTGTAGCACGTGTTGCAACGGCAACATGTCAAAAGTTTCTGGCTACACGTCAAATTTCACTTCTTACAGGGATTACATATTTTTAAAAAGTTTTTGGCTACACGTCGGAAAATTCTAGGCTGCCACCACTGGTAACAAAAATGATTTTTCGGAAAACGAAAGCTGCGATTATGTTATAAAATATATTTTATACGGACAGCTACGTGGTGAAATGTGTAAAAAAAAAAAAAAAATATATATATATACATCGTTATAACGCGTATATTATATTTTAATATTATATAGTGCACACCCCGCGGTCCGGCTGCTGCAGATTGATCGATAAGTCAATATTGAAACAGGAAAATTACCGGCGAGAATGTCGAAACCGAACCGCAGGAGAGCCAGAGAGACCTTGTGCACAGTACGACGTGGTGGTGCTCGTAATAATATTATTATTACGAGCAGACAGAAATATCATTATTATTACTCTGCTGCGGCCACCGAAGAGTTGCATAACGCGACTCCGGTCCGAAGATTGGAAAATGTGATCTAATTTTTTTGTTTTTTTGTGTCTTAATGTATGTGATTAAAGGTCTCCCGCCGGTCATTGCAAGCCGATTATTTTATAAACTATTTCGAGCGTAGGTAATACTCGTAATACTTGATAATAATAATAATACGTACGTACATACACGTACCGATATAAAATATTATACAGGTAATGTCGTCGTCGGTAACCGACTGAGTAAGTCGAAATCGAAAATACGTCACGTGGTGGAAAATTACTGCGGCTACGTTTCGTGTTATTATTTTTTTTTAATTTACGACAAACGGATAATTATACTGTCCGTTTTTGGATCGTTCGCGAGGTCGAAGAAAACACAATATTCGTGTGGTGACATGATTATTATAGCACGCATGTTGTAATGTTACTTATTTCAGTTATATAAATGATAAAAAAAAATGCCCATAAGTATTCTTCAAATCTTTTAATACGATTTGCAGAGGTACTTTTATTTTATTTTACTTTGGGCGAATATTTGCGTTGCGTACAGCGGCGTTTGGAAACTTTCTACGCGATTGAAAAAAATAATCCGATAATTTTAAACAGTCGGAAAAAAAACTATAGCAAACACGAAAACGACTTCAGGCATCGTCGTGTGGAATTCGATTGCGTTTTTTTGTCGGAATTAAGAAATAAATCCACGCCCAACGGGAACACACACACAGGAAATTTTATTTGAACACACATTCTATGCACGGCGTTTTTATCGTTTCCGACGAACAAAATATTTACGAAAGTTTATAGACATGTATTATGATCAAAAAATGCATTAACGATTATCATCGTCGTCTCGATCTATCGGCTGCAACGATAAACAATGCATATATATATATATTACCTGTATAAGTAATACAAAAGTATATATTCAATTAACGAACACAATGTGCACGCGTGAAGGTTTGTTTTTTTATTTTTACTTTTGATTGTAAACAATTAATACTATAATGCGTTTATTGTTAACGCGTTTAGCGTTTACATATAGAAAAGAAACTAAGTATAAACTCTGTAATCAATACGAAATGACATTAAAATTCAAAAAGTCTATTGTAATAAATACGTTAGGTATAATGATCTCATGTTTTGGAACCCCGCGAGGACTCCTGTAGAACGCTATATTATTGCGCAAAAATCGGCAACCGCGTAACATCATCATCGTTTTCACACTTGAGAACTTTTCAAAAAATTTTCAGATGAGAAAAAAAAATAATTAGGCTAGATGGAAAATAAAAAGTAATATTGTCTTTTTAACTGCACTATTAAATTTGCATAGTAAGTACACAATAATTGTCGAAAACTATAATTATTATAACTTACAACTTTCAAATAATAGGCGTAAAATCTGGGTACAGTACACCAGATAATTTTTCAATCGTTTGTGTGTGTTCACGTCCCTGTATATAAATATGAAAAGGCTATATAATATATGATTCATTCAATTTTTTTTTTTTTTGCATAATATTGTAAATACCAATCAATAACCTTATGTTTTTTTTTTTTTTTCAAAGCATGCGGTCGTAAATTCCTACACAATTATGTAAGTAAACAGCTTTTACGTCTACAAACATTTATGCGATTATCTATAATGAGAGACTATTGTTTAATTTTTGACCGGGCGGTTTAAAAATCAACTAGGTTTCGCACCTATAATAATAAGAATAATAAAAATAGTTTAATCGTGTATTTTATTATAATTCATTTTCAGAAGTAGGTACTTTTAAACAGAAAAAATAAGCCACTAAAAAGTAAGTCTCTAACAGTACACTGTACGAATATAGAGACGTAACATACTCTTTAGTCGTCGCCTATACCTACGCAGCGTAATCGGGGAAAAGTTTATACAACACACGATTGTAATTTCGAGTGAAGTTGTGCGCAGGAGAAATCAGATTGGGATTATTATTCATAACTAATGTGATTTCTTCCGAACTAGTTCCGACCACGTATATATATATATTTGTATACACTAATTAAACCGTGTCTGTCAATGTCATGAGACCGAATATTCACGCAAAATTAAACAACTTGGTTTAAACTCGAGGTCGCCGTTTAGATACGTATTTTTTATTTTTTTTTTTTTGCATACAATCGAAAACGTTTAACGGTATAAAACCAAATTTATCCTAAGCAAAATATGACCTTATCGGACAAACAAAAGCGTCAAACTGAAGACTGTTTGACGATAGGTGTTTCTTCTCAAAAAAAAAAAAAAAAAAAACTATACAATGATTTGAAAAAGTATACATATAACAACACGAATATTTTTTATACATACATTACGCGTAGATTTTTTTGATTTCCCGAAACGAAATTTTCAATAGCCACAACGCACGATAGACGCAAATTAACTACACACGTAGGTTTGAATGATAGAAGGTGGTACAATGATAAAGATGGATAAAATATCTCAATTCTTCTTCTAGTTTCCACAAAAATATGGTCCATTCATATCTGTATATTGTACTAAAAAATTTGAAACGGGCTGTATACTCAAACTGAGTTGTGAATACAGCTGTTTGTAAGCACCGAGAAAATGGACGACCGAACGATGTAACAACATTCGAATACTACTTTGAAAACGATTATGTAACACCACGGTGTGATGATGACAAATCTTGCGCACACCGCAGAACAATGCATTTCATCTTATAATTTTCATTATATACCCGTCGCTAACTTATAATGGTTTTTATACTTTCAAGCCGCGCATTCTCGACGGAATATCGTCGCAACTCTAGAATATTTATGTTTATTTTTCATATTATTTTATTTATAATTATTCTACCTATAATATACGATTCACTACAATAATCACTTCTTTTTTTTCTTCTTTGGCTTTTTACATGCATTTCAGGCCCATTGCCGCGACAACATAATACTGCCTCCATTCTTCCCTGTCCCTCGCACTTTCTTCTGCGTTCCTTACTCCCTGCAATATCCTCAGATCTTCCTTTATCCTGCCCGCCCATCTTTGTCCGGGTCTCTTTGTGTTTGGTTTCCACGCTGTTATTTGTCCAATTATAGTCCTTCCGATCTTCCATACACGCCCGGCCCAACTTATTCACGTACTTTTCAGAGTTTCAACAGTGCTAGGTTCGTTATATCGATTATATATGACGTACAATTTTAATGGACTTGAACAATAATCGCTCATCATACAACAATCGGGGGGGATATGTCATCGTGAATCGAGAAAATTAAGAACGGTAGGTATAAAAACAAAAAAAAAAAAAATTTCGGAAGAACGTGCAGACGACGAAAACGAGAGTGACGACAACGCAATAGCGCGCGAAGAAACATCGGCGGAGCAGCAATATTTCGCGAGAGTCAGCTATTGTTTTGATTTGCGAACCGAGCGTGGTGTGGTTATCGTTTCGCGGTCATTGTTCCAGTAAACGTACCGCGCCGTAGACAACCGAAGAGACTGTTGTCATTACAAAAAGAAAGAAAAAATTGAAAACAAATACGACGAGAGGAAACCCGGACTTTTATTATAATAATAATAATACGTGAGAACTGGGTCTTGGCCACCAAAATATACGCGCGCACCATTATATTGTAATACAAGCTGTTGCTTAAACGGTTTTTTATGTTCTAAAAAAAAAAAACAATAATAAAAACGATAGTAATTAATACTCGAGCAAAACCGAAAAAAGACGCGCGCGCCGCATATTATCGTAGCGCCTACGCGCGCGTGGCAATCGAGCCCCCCGCGGCCGCCGTTAATGGATTAATCGCGATCGTGACGAGAGTGTCGACGGACGGCAATATATAAAGAGATGACGATCACGACAAAACCGATAGCCGCCGCCGAATCGCCCGGTGGCCAAAGTGATGAGATGCGCATTGACGGACGGTCATCGTTAAGTATAATATAATATAACACACAATAAAATGCGTATATTATATCGGGTGTCCTGGTATTTGTGAGCAGGCGAGAAGGAACGACCTTCAGAAACTTGTTCGTTTTTCTCGCTTGAATCGCGGAGAAACGACGATCGATTTTGACTATCAAACAACAATAATTATTACAAGTCTCGTCGGGCAAATGCCCGACTGTTTAGATATTTGTACAGTTTTAATTTTTAATAGATAGGTACATTTGGAAAAAAGTAATTATTTATACAGTTTCATTACTCTAAAATTCATATCGATCACTTACGATGAGGCAAAGAATAAAGATAGATTCATCTCGCTGACTTGTGATAAAACTTTTCGCGCACTTTTTGTCATGAAAAGAAAGCGCTGGATGCGTTTGTCGGGCGAATGCCCTATTGTTTAGAATAATTGTTTTAGTTTTTAGTTAAATTTCAAAAAAAAATTTAACGAATTGACATCAATGAATTTCGCGCACTTTCGTCATGGAAATGACGCGCGCAACCCGAGATTTACACGGCAGACATACTACGGCGAACTTACTCTTGGAAAAAACATTTATCCAGAATTAATAATTAATATAATAGATTATGAGATATGGGGATTTCGTCTTATGTGCTGAGTTCTTTGTATTTTAAACAATTTGAACACAAAATAAATCGACTTAAAAAATCATTAAAAATGTACCTAAAATTAAAAAAAAAAAAAATGTTACCAGTCGTATAGATGTCGGTGCCGTCCAAAAAGTCTGTTACGTCGGCACCGATTCTTAAATGTATTTACAATACTTTTTAAAAATTTTCAATTTTATTTTAATTAATGTTTCTATGTTAACACTTACTCCAAAAAAAAAAAAATGAAAAAAAATTGTTGTTTTTATTTGTTAATTGTTTTATACTTTTTAGTGCTATTTTTGTTTTTGAATTCGGTTTTTTTTTTTGTTTCATAATTTTTAGTGGAATATCATGATTACTTCCCATGTTCATATCGAGTCATTTGCAACATTAGCCAATATGTATAATAATATTTATAAATCAGAATGCGACAATGAGGTTTCAAAAATAAAATTTAAATTATAATGCAAATGCGTTCAATTTAAAAGCCGTTAAATGCAATCTACCTAATTATTTAATAATAGTTTTACTCACTATTGAAAATAAAAATTGGAAAAAAAAACTTCATTATTCACTATCTATTGCGGAGGGAGTTTTATTCTCAAGAGCCACGACGCAACAAACGATTAAAAAAATTGCATAGATTAAAAGAAACATACGAATTTTCAATGGTAATGAAAAAATTTAATTACATTTTTCGTCATAAGAAAAATGAACATTTTTACGTTAATACGTATTTTATTATAACCGATCCGAACAAGATTACAAAAATATCAATTAATATACTATGTGGTGTGAAATTATGAAAAAGTTTTCAAGAGAGTTTACCTATATATGCAGTAAATATTTCCCGTATTTATTAAATCATAAACGAGGGGAGCGTTTTCATAAAATAACGAGAAAAAAAAAAGGAATATGTTGTCCAACGATACCATACTATACTTAATAAAAATAAAATATACTTAAAAGTACCACCGGACTATATTCATACTAATATAAATTAAAAAACAATCTTTTTACTTTTATTTTATTCTGCTCACGATTACGGGAACTTTGGTTACAACTTTCGATTTCCATATACTGCAGATATTAAAAAAATAAAAAGGTCGAATGCAAAAATGTCGTTTCGGTAGTTCATATCATAGAGATATAATGACCAATTCACATCCGAAGAATCTGCAGGTGATCGGACACGTCATCTTTACATACTTAATAATAATTAATATTATAGTAAAAAAACCGGTCTCGATTGTAATAATAATATGATAATAAACGTCAAGGTGGCTCCCTTGACCACCGGCCGCAGGACCTAATGTATTTTTCGTGACCGGGACTGCAGTTTGTTTCCAAATCTGCGGACGCTAATGCGTTTATTATAGGTGTTGTTTATTATTTATTATCGTTAACGATTACGCGGTGGACAGCAGAACGGACGATTTTGTTTTCAGCTATAATTGAAGAAAATAATACGACAGTAAGCCACAAAGGCAATACTGATATTTACACGCGATGTTCGCGGAAAAATTTAAAAAAAAAAAGTTTTATTCAAATTAGAAAATGTTGCGTAGGAGGATCGTTAACTTGGGTATAGCATATTATAACATAATAATATAATTATAATTGCCGTACGGTTTTTCTCAAGATTTCGCGGTCAAAATACGCGTATGGGAACGTTTAGAGTGAAACGGACGCAAATAATGTATTATACTTATGGTGTACATAATTATTATTCATATAATGGTTTAATAGACCATTTTAAACGGAACGCGGTAAACTCGAGCAAAATGCGTGTTATTCGGTTTGGGAAAAAAGTAAAAACCGCGTCATTATAATACGTTCTTAAAACTGCCGTAACGAGATCTGTTTTTAATTTCAAATTATAATATATATTAAACTGTTCTTTGATATCACGTCTAGTCAGCTCGCACAACCGAAAATCACACCACGGTGGATAAACTACGTAAAAAAAAAAAATAAATAAATAAATAAAAAAAACACAATTTCTATATGAAAGTAAACTACACACAATGCTATATTAGCCATATAAGGTAGACGTATGTATGTATATAAACCAAATAATGATTTTACTCGCACAAATAGTTCGTGAATGAGCTACTTTGCAAGTTAAAACATCTGCGATTCAACGCCAAAATATAGTCAGTGTGGTCCGAGTACATATAATAGTGTTGTATACCTACACTTTACACGATTATCTATTTTATTTTTAATACAAAGTGAAAAAATATGATCTAAAACATGTTAAAAAAAAAGTATATTTACAGTGAGAATTATGACAGGCCTCATTCTTAACGATTTCATTGATATTAAAATACTGCTAACTTTTATGTTTAGAGGGCAGCATTTTTTATAAAATAATAATAAACCGAATACCTATACTCATGATTCATGAGTAATGACATCATCACAAAACGGATCTTTGGTCCAAAACTACACCACAATTCAGCCAAATATTTAAAATGATTCACAAACATGCAAATTGGGTACTATGTGTCATGGTTACGAGAATTCGGCTTACGTTATTTCCACCAATAAAAACATTGTATACCTAGTTATTACTTAGGTATTACCCGTATGAACAACAACTGCAGTATAGAGGACGAAAATATCGAACGACTAATACAAAAAACAAACTTGAGTCAATAGTATAAGCTAAACGTAAAACACGCTACATATTTATACATGACTTTAATTTTGAGAAAATGTTACACAGATTTGTTCACACCAACCACACCTGTAATAGTATAACACAAACGATGATAAGTACGACACAAATATTTAAATAGGTATACCTTACATGAAAATATTTTCTAAAATACGATTGTAAAAATGACTGAAGTTACATAATTGTTGACAGTATAGTTTAATTTTGACGCGAGATACAGAAGATAATAATATATTATATTGGTTTCTGGACACGTTTAAATTAAAGAAAATCCAGTTATGTACCACACTTTTAAGAAAATATCAAATTTTATGTTTAAAAAAAATTACGTTTTGTATAAAATTTTTAAAAAATTGAGTAATTCTAGGTCTAGTGGTAATAGCTTGTTGGAGTAGCGACTGTTTTCGAGTAAGTCACAGCTTTGGGTGGGTCACTTATTTATTATATGTTCGTATAAATCACTTTAACGTAAGGGAATATTTTAAAAATGTGTTAGTTTTTTGATAATAGCTCAAACTTTTTTTAAAAAAAAAGCTTCAACCAAAACTGCATTCTTCGCAACACTCAAAATCTCTTTACTTTTGCACAACGGTATCATTATACGTATAATATGGTGAATGGCGGGTGTTTAAAACTAAAAAATTCTTTTTAGTTTAAAAGTTACACAGTTCATTGAGTCTACACCTATGCAGATAACCATCGAGCTTACGGGCTGACAATTAATTTAGATACACAACCGCATAACTGTAATATATATAATAATATGGTATATATATCATATAATATGATTTATATGATATATATATATAGGTTTATATACACACACACACAGTTTATAAAATACATAATATAAATTAAGAGTTTTAGAGTTCAAACTTGTAAAAGATCCAAAAGTAATCAGATACCTTCAGGTACTTGTACAGTTCAAGTGTATTAAACTCGAAACAAATTTAGTTCAAAATTTAAATGATTCTATTGTATGAGTATGTAAAAATATACAAAACAAGATAAAAACGAGTGTTGAAAAAGAAAATATTCATACGGAATAAATCAATATTGATATCATACCATAAGACGTACTTATATATAAAAGAAGAAAAAATCAATACACCTGTAATAACATGAATACAATTTGACAGAATCGTTCTATATAAATTACAATATGACGCATAATTTACAATACGAGTACATAAAATATAGAGTAAGTATATTCATTCTTTTTATTTTTATTTTTTTTCCAATCAGAAAACATTGTTAAATTTTGCGAAACATATTGTTTTGATATATTTGTAAACCAAAATTGCACCTATACACGAAGTTAAAAATATAAATTATACTGTAAAGTTTAATGTCTATTATTTTATAATATGCGCGTAAAGTGCGAGTAAAAGACGTAGTGGCGTATTTGTAATTTTTTCTCACAATTCAAACAAAGGTTATAATAATACTGTATAGATACACTCAGAAATTAGAATGGTTCAGTTCTATATAGAACAATTTCGTATACGTTTGAAAAGAAATGTATCGCGATATTACGAAACGATCAATGGTTATGCGCACTTACGGCGTACAGAACAAATTACATTTAAAAGTTTAAACGCACGGACATAACATTATAAAAACTACTTTTTTTTCTTTTTACAGGAATTCTGTAAGAATCGCATAAGCGTGTAATAAAATAATATAAAATTTATTATAAATTTCGATGATAACACAGCTTGCACATCCTCTCTCTCGGAAATGAAATTCATGCAATTTTTAGTCAGAAAAAATAAAAAAAAACAGCTGTATACAATTATTTACACGCCGTTATGTAACAGACATTATTTATGTTTATAATGTTGGTGCATAACTGCAGCAATAAAATAATTATTTTGTAAAAATAACGGGAGTCGACGGCGGGCACAGTCAGAAATATCATACAAGGTATATGATTCGAATTAAAGAGAGTACATTTCCATAGGCAAAATCGCTCCAGTTATGTCGTTTACAACAACGCGTTTTACACATAATATCTCGCATGATATACCAGCGCATTTTTTTATACTGCGCCTTGCCTATATATATATATATAATAATATACTGCTGTAGTATATATTATAATATCGTCCACGCCGACGATTCATTACGATACACATTGAAAATAGCCAATTACACATAGAAAATCGAGTTGACCATTGTAAAGTGATACGTATCCAGATAGGTGAAATAAAGGGGAAAAAAAATAGAAGGAGTCTGGTCGCGTGTATGGCTCGAGGCCCATTGCACGATTCTGGTAGTTGCTCTAGTTTAAAGTTACCGCGCCCTCTTGTAAAACTTTCACCACACCTGTTTTGCGGTTTTTTTTTTTTTTTGTCCGCTATACCACACGCGTCTGTTGTAATGTTGAAAAATAAATTCTAATGTAACATGTTAATGCGCGTGCACACAAAATATACGACGATATCCGCACGCGTACCCACTGCAGTTTAATGTTGACGGAATACATCGCGGAAGACCGCGCGCCTCCGGAGGGTGGATGTGTCACATATTGAGAAACTACGAGATTAATACGATTTTAATCATTTACCCCGCAGTGTTACGATTTTAATCATTTACCCCGCAGTGTTACGGTTTTAATCATTTACCCCGCAGAGTTTGCGTCTGAAGGACAAGATCGGTTAAAAAAAAAAAAATTCAATTGCCAGGTACCTACGGTTAGGCCGTACGGTTTGAATGCAAAAACACGCGATCGAAAGGAAATTATTGCGATCTAGTTGTAGCTAGTGTAAAATATAATACATTATAATGAAAACATTTCACAAAAGTGAAGAAACAGAGAGTTTTTTAAATTTTCTACAAGACGCATAAAAATTATATAGGCGTATAGTCAGAAATATACGTGAAAGTTCTCTAATGGAAGTAAAATTAAAAGGAAATTATAGTGGATGCGTTTACTTGGTCGAATTTTAAATAAATTCGAATGTACCATACCAAAATTAAAATTTACGAAAATCCGAAAACCTGAACAATTGATTTTACAAGTATAGTTATTATAACGTCGTGACACGCGGACAAATATGAAAATGAAAAGAAGGAATTTAGCTCAAAAAAGATTTATACGACTGTTTATAAGTCATGCGTAGGTGCAGAACCAGTTTACGCGAATCTATATAAGTGAAATGTCAAACAATCCAATAAAATTTATACACTCATTTATGATTTATGCATATTGCATACAGTTATATGCTATAATGCTAATCTAATAAATATAATTTATGCTGAATTATAATAGAATTAAAAAGTATAAATATTTTAACGATAGGTTAGGCTTATCATTTAATTATATTAAGGAGATCAAACCGCACAAACGCAAAAATAAACTTCAGAACTTATACTTTTAATTACAAGCATAATATTGTTTAAAAACTATCGCGAGAAACTGCTGAAAAGAGAGCACACTTTGGAGTGGTTCGCCGCGCGAACATACCTAATAATTATACTTCAAAATAGAAAATCTACATTTTAAATAAAGTATTTTTCGTGCATAAAAAGAAAAATCTACAAAATGTATATCTAAAAACGGTTAAATTTGTGTTTTTGTGTAAGAAAATATTATGAATTGGCAACGTTTGATGATGGTTATATAAACACTGGTCTAATATAATAAACATATGCAAATTTCAGCTGTTTGTAACGAGCAAAATCTGTAAAACGTGATAATTCAAATTTTATAATTTGTATACGTCGCAAGTAAAAAAAAAATTCAAAACAAGCCGTTTAAAATTTCCTAGTCAAATAATTAAATAAACATTACAATATCATTGTCTGAAACAATTAACGTGGACTCCAATCTTGCAGATCTAATTCGTTTAACTTTCCCTCGGCCACAGGGTACTTCTCCTACCGATAAAGAAAAAAAAATCGTATGAATGAATTATGGTACTACTATTCTGCGTGCGCACGGCCACTCCATGTGTTCAGTCGATGTCGTGAAGTCGTGCTACGCCGCGTAAATGTAGCATGACAAATGTTAGTCAAAATCCGTCTGTTTTACGTTCATCGTTTAAAAGTGTTTAATTTTTGAGTAATGGGCACTCCAATTACCAATCATTTGGAATATACATCTGTACAGTTAAAAGGTATTTATAAAAAATTTAAAAAAATTGTTTTTGAATTTCATCTAATCTCGCCTGCAATTATGTTTTCACTAACACACGAAATGCGGCTTTTCGAGTTCCAAAAAAAGTGATATTGAACGATTTGTGTTCAAATTAATTAATTAATTATTTTTATTTTAATTAACTATTTTGTTTGTATTTAATAAACAACAAAGGTACCCAGGGTACATAAAAGTTACAATATTTTTTTACATCAATTAGAATTTATAACCCATACGTCATTACTCATTAGTCATTATTATATAATATACGTATTTAAAATAACAAATTCCAACATGGTAATATTTTAACTAAACATTAGATTGAAATGCTACACACGTCACTCAATAAGGAAATATTTAAGGTGTTAATATTGTGGAATACCTAATTGAATAAAAATTCAATAAAAAGTCGATATAATATTTTGAACGGTTTTTATATTTTACAGTTGACAATATTACACGACTTTTAATTATTAACTGACGTACATAATTAATGTCTTAGCCTAATTTTAGGGCTTTTTTTTCCTAATGGACAGCTCTTGTAATTGGCTCGAAATATTTGTAGCTAAATTCGAGTATAAACAGTACAAACTTTTTTAAGTTGATTAAACAATAAATCTGTGTAAGCACCAACAAATTTCTTAAAATAATTCGTGCCTACTATAACGTCTTTTCACAACAACGTTAAATAATTTTAATTGAACGCATATTTTAAATTAAAATAAACATTTTTTTTAAATTTACTTTTTTACTACAAACGCAAAAAATTAATTTTAAAAATATCACGAGTAATAAATAACCAACAGAAGTATAATACGTTGTTCACACAAAATATTTTTCAATTATTGAACATTCTTAAAAATCGCGGTTTACGAATGACTTAAGTGTAGAAACAAACTGAAAATAGATTTTATAGGTAAAGTCAATTTTTTCATCAACTCTCAATAAAATTCAATATTTTTTTATTCCAATTGAATAAAACAAATAGCGGTAATATTTGTATTATTTTAAGTATAGAAGACCAACAGTAAATAAATAAAAAAGTTTTTTCCATGCTCGTTAGTAAAACACGTACAAGAAACAATACAAACGTTTTTAATAAAATGAAATGTTTACTACTTATAAGTGTAAAATACAAACAATTTTACGAACGTGTTAAATTTTTCGAGAAAAAATCTGAAATAGCTGGCCGAATCAATACGACCATTAGGCATTAATGAACGGCACTCAGAAATCCTATATTGCAGTTATGGTAATCAGTACTGATTTTATTACCCAGATAATGTATAGTAATAAACTAAAAATTTAAAAAAAAAAAATACAATACGTAATGTTATTTACATAATAGTGTAGTATGATAATTAGAGTAGGCGGTTGCTTTAAAATTTATTACAGACCGATTCGGTAATTTTTAATATTCTGGCGAGGAGTTGTGTACGCGAAAAGGATATTTGCCAACTGCATGCATAGATTAAAGATTTGTTTTACTCAACTCTGTTAGAGGTGTAAAAGGACGTGTGTAGTGTGTAGGGCGTGAGCGTGCAACGTTCACAAGGACAAAAACTAATTTGTTTAACAAGTGTATCACGAAAAACAATCAACGGGAGACGTACATAAAAATCATAATTAATTGCTTAAGTCTAAAACATTTAATGTACGCGTGAACGATTAATAATAAATGACACCTTAGCGCGTTTATAACACGTTATTGTCCCTTTAACTTGCAAGGAAGTAAACGCGATTCATACGCCGTACAACTAAACGGTTCTTTCAAAGTAATCTCTCTAAGTATACACTTGGGCAAACCGCAAAATGATTACCAAAATTATAAAAAAAAAAATATCAACATTTTGATTACTCGTAATCAGTGATAACAAATTGAGTGGACGTCTTTTGGTGGCCCACATAAATAATAATACATGCATTTAGAGTCGTTCGTTTGCGACACCATTGAACAAGCAAATAAACTATGTTAAACGAGTGTTTGTGTTTTAAATTATAATACACGATAATATTATGACCTTTATTTAATATGCCTGGGTCTGTTAATGAATTCTCATTACTATTTTAGTACATCAAACTGAGAAAAAGTTTTAAGTATGTACCTAAGTATATACCTATATAGAGTTACAAATATAGAAGTAATTGGTAAAAGCTAAAAGACCAAACAATGTAAATAACCATTAAAATGAACAAATTAAGAAATACATTTAAAATAGATCAAATAAACACACAAGTTAACTATTTTCATTATTACCTACCTGTTTAACACTGTTTTCGCTATTCATTAATGTTAATTAGTTTGTGAAAATACGTAAACAAATTTCGTTTTTCTTAATAATTTACAAGTATGCATTTCAAATAAAAATGGTGGGTAAGATATTTTTTTTTTATACATGAAATATTACTTCTGTTTTTAAAGGTAAATCATAGAAAGTGGTGTTATTTTTTGGAGAGTTTGCAGTATAATACAAATATTTAGTAACATTGTAAATACTATACTGTAAAATATCAGTTTTAACATACATCCCTACTGTATTCTAATTGTAAAATAAAAAAAATTAGTTTATTACGGAGTATTAATTTTTATAATCTTTAGGTACCGACAAAATATACAGAATTCTATTTGGTGTACGGAATATATCAGAAAATACTGGTCATCATCATAATGTATGAATGCTTTAGATTCTAGGCACTATAACAACATAAAAATTGTTACAGTCGCAGTCATAAATGGAACGTTACACAATACGAATGGAAAAAATGAATAAAATATAAATTAAAACCGTTATGCCAAATATAATAAATAACTATATTCCAACAAAAGACACAATATCACAAATGATTATATTTGGACACACGAGGACATTCATTTGTACCAAACAAAAATTCTATTTTCCACATTATATAACCATCGTTTGTTACGAATGGCTAGATAGATTTTGTTATTGAGTGTATTAACAAACAGAATATTTCTTATATATTATTTAGTTCACAAGATCTTCTCTTATGTCGACTTTGTCAAATTATTATCTATGCATAACACGGCGCAGCAAATCGCAATTACTAAATTACACCAAAAATGAAAAATGATACATTATTTGGTATCGTATCGGAATTTTTTATATTCTATAAGTTTAACTTCAAACAATTTTCACATTATTTTAATTTTAAATTCATTCTATAATATAGTACTCGAGTGTCATTTTGTTCTCATTTTGTCATCGTTGCTACTCGTTTATTACAAAAATAATAATTTTGAAAACACAAGTTGCACAGACTATTCTATACTGAATTATTTTCTCATTTTTAATGCTAACATAGTAAAAAAATTTGAGCTTAACACTGGTAATTATTGACTGAAGTGTTAAATAGATGAAATGTTGACGAATGACTAATTACATTGACAGAGTCTGACACAAACGCAACAAGAACAATGTTTAAAAATTCGTTTAACCCCGGGTGAAAAGTTTGTTATTACCTACTGCAGTCTTTTGTCAGAGTATAATTACGTGGATATTGCTGTAGGTCAGACAGCGCACTAAGATCGTGTCTTGTACCAGAGCAAGGTTAACCAGTTGCAGTAACTATAATGTACTTATGCACAGTAAACTATTTTGCTCTTTTGTCTACAAAATTCCGACAAAATTATATGTTTTACCGAATTAACAAATAGGCGCATTTAAAAAATTAAGATCGTAAGCTGAATACTGAGTGAAAAAAAACAAAGATACTTGGAATGATAGATTTTTCGCATCAATAAAATGTGTTTCATAACATAACTACATTTATTACAAATTTGTTTCCCTAAATGTTATATTGAAATTCAAATCAATAAGTTGTAAAACAATATACAATTTTTGGGGATGTATAGGCATGTATAATATTCATTTACATGATACATCTAAAAAAACAACTAAAAAATGATCGCAAAATGCACAATTTCGATACACTAATAGGTTAGGGAAAAATTTAAAAATCTAAATTTCTAATAAGGAATTTATTTTTATATTTTTTTAAACATTTAAAAAAATGTTATTATAATTGATTGTGTAATAAAAACAAAAAAACTTCATTTTTAATAGTTAAGGAGGCAACATTGAAAAGAATGTCACATACACATTTATGATATAGATATCTCAGAAATCAATTATTTTTGCAAACAAGAACACAAGACATTCAATCATAATTAAAATACCAAAGTTTCATACAAGTTAGATGTTAACGCCCAACATTATCTCTGCACACTAGTCACCACTTTGTTAAAATAATCCAAAACAATTTTGTTTTTTGAGAATCATACGATCATGAAAATTATTATTCAGTCTACCAAACATTTACTTACAGTAATAAAATTAGTTATCTATCTTGTGTAGATTAATGTATTGGAAGGACGGTTTTTTGGACATAGTTTACGGCTTACGCTGCAACTACCAATGACAATAAATAATAACAAAATAATAACCTAAACATTTATATAACACTAAAAATTTTGTTTTATATACTTGTTTTTATTTTTCTTAAAACTACACTCATAAAGCTCTATAAAATTGGAAGTGGGGGGGGGGGGGGTAATCTCTTAAGTAAAAATGATTATAAATCCATGTTACATCAAAACAATACATGTATGCACAAATGATGTATGCAACATTAAATCGAAAACTACCTATCAGTTTTTTGTTATTGAATTCTTCAACAAATTATAACTTTATAAAATTAAATATGATATTCATTTTAGAAAACATTGCATTTTATATAGTTTCATTGTCATAAAAAATGCATTGTAATAAATAATAATGATATATGTTTTTGTTTTACATTGCGCAACTTTAAAACAATTAATTCAAGATTCATAAGCGCGTGATTCCTGTTTTTACAAATGACGAAAAATTACATAAATAACCTAATTTTAATCTGTAACATTTTCTTTGCAGATGTATTTGCTGCCATACGTGATATTAAAAATATTATTATTAACATGCATCATAGCGGAACCTGTGATAGAAATTTTACTCCCAGCAGAGAATGGTCAAACACTACAAAATACAGATCAATCAAATTCGTCCAACGACGATGAAAAAACACTGACACAGCAAATCGCGGAAGGAAAGTATGGTCTAATACACAAAGAACTGTTCAGCAATATACCATCCAGACCTGGCATTGTAAGTTACAACATAAACCCTGAAGTTCCAAAGGACAACGTTAACAATTTAGGAGGTTTAGATAGTAATGAAATATGGCTTGCGGAAAATCATTTACTTGTACTAAGAGGAGGAAATTTCAGTAATAAAAAGGCAAAATGGTCCCATATAGATAATTATGTTGCCCCACCAAGGCAGGTTAAAATACCAGAAAACCCAAAAATACCCCCTCCATTTCCAATACAGCTGGAAGACAACGGCCCAATTGAATTTGTGTCAGTAAACAATTCTAATTGGAAACCGATATTTACTGTTCCATTTCCACCAATACTAGGCCCACCTCCATTAAATACAACGTTTGATGAAGACGACCAGTCATTATTTTACCCCCCAAAATATGATTTTGTCTATGCTCAAGAAAACTCTACAAGAGTTCCACCGGGGCCACTAGTACCTGGAATAGTGTTACCGCCTCCACCAAACTTTTTTGGACCTTTAGAAAAACCCGAAAGAACTAAAAAAATTAATTTAAATACCAACAAAACAATTCCGAGATTTAATCAAAAACCATATTTTAAAATTCCAAAAGGAAATAACTTCCCTAAAGAAGATGGATGGGTCCCAATACCACCAGTTAAGCCAAATTATATTGAAGGTTTAAAATTAAAAAATAACATTCCTATTACTACTACTGAAAATAGCTATTACACAAATAATAAACAAATCAATTTACCCAGTCACCAATATTTTAATGAAAACCTAAATCCAATAAGGTATACAACAACTTACCCAGAACTATATTACAACTATTATGAAGAAAATAATAAATATGATGTAGAAAAACCTGCTCAGCATAACAAATATGTAGGTGTGAAAAATGAACAAATTGGTTTTCAAAACAATTATGAAAAATCAACTACCGTCAAACCGTATTATGAGTACAGCTATATAGCGCCTGAGTATAGTACCAGATCCCAAATACAAAATCCAATGTATAAAGATAAACCATTGGTACAGTACCAAAAAGAAAGACCAGTTTATCAAGAATGGCCTGAAAAATCAAAACATACTAATCACAATAATCAAATTGAACAACAAAAACAACATTCCTGGTCACAGCAAAACAACCAATACTCAGATATTGATTACGAACATCAAACGGAAAAATCCAAGGTTCCCACGGATAATCCATATCATGCATTTTTCACTCAAGATGATGCCAGTTTAGTTGATGAAAATACAAAAAAATACTTTGCACTTTTTGGTCAAAAAGTTAGAACTGACAAACCATCTCAAGTAACATCACAATCAAAACCTCATAGTAACAAAAATGACAACAAGATTTCCTTAGTTGATGACACATTAGTTAATTTTAAACAACCACTACCAGCAAACAATCCAGCGTCAGAAGTTGTTACTACAGTTAAACCTCACAATAATTACCATCAAATTTCTTTGCTTGATGATATAAATGTTAATTTTAAACAACCACTACCAACTATCAACCCAGAGTCAGAAGTTATTAGTACACTTAAACCTCACGATAATTATTATCAGATGCCTATACTTGACAATAAAAATGTTTATTTTAAACAATCAATACTAACTCACAATTTCGAGTCAGAAGTTATTACTACAGCTAAACCTCACAATAATTATCATCAAATTTCTTTACCTGATGATATAAATGTTAATTTTAAACAGCCGCGTCTACAGAAAAATCAAAGACACAAGATAATTTGGCAAAATCCGGATGATCTTGAAGCTAACAATCCTTATACTTTCAACAACGGTGCAACCCACAACAATCTACGGTTACCTTCAAAAAATATTAATAATGATAATTTATCCAAAAAACCTTATGTACAAACTTCACTTCAAAACAGTACACCAGTAAATCACAAAAAACCTTTGCAATCAAACAATCAAAATTTAGAAAAAAATTTGCAAAGGCCATACTTAAAAGTACAACCATTTTTTGTACAGACATTATTCAATGACACTAATACAAATTATAAACTTCCTTTAGAATCAGATAACTTGGATGCAGAACAAATTATTCAAAAACCTCATTTACATACAACACAATCACCAGTATATGAAAATATTAATTACAATTTAGATACTTCATACGTACCGAGAAATCCAAGCATAGATTATGCAAATCAACCATACATAAATGTTCCAGAAACTTCAATATTTGATGAAATTAGAGTAAATAATTATAAACCTCAAAGTCAGAAATATTCTAATAGTGGAATGGTAACACCAAGACCTATTCTTAAAGTACCACAAATTTCAAATATTGAAAGCACAAAAGTAAATTACCAACAAAATTCAAATACTGAAGCAGCATTGAAAAGGCCAAACAATAAATTACCATTATCATCACAGACAGACAATACACAATTCAATTTTAAAAGGCCATTACCACTGAGGAATCATAATACAGACTATTTCACTCAAAGACCTCAATCGATTTACCAACAGACACCAGTATCCTTAATTGATGACACTCAAGTAAATTACAAACAACCCCTACCCCCAAAAAATATTGATGCAGAATACATAGTTTCAACACAAAGACCAATAAATCGAGTAGTCTCATATAATTTACCAGGTAATAGCGGCAGTCATTTTTTCTTTTTAACAACTCATACTGGACATCCAATACAATATAATTTGCGTAGTAATAATTATCAATACTATAGGTCAAATGTCAAATAGTAAATGTAATAGTTTTATATAAAATTACGATAATGTAAATTATATATGTTTTGTTTAAATGTTCAGTTTTGCAAAATGCAATTAAATTACAATTTAACTATTTATGGTGTATACAAACTTAATACAATCAAATATTTGATATTGTTAAAGAAAAGACTGTGTTAAGTAATACCTTATAAAGAAATAATTCTTATGTAAGGTACCAATATTAGTAGTGTTTAATTAATTGGACATATAAAAAAATTATTTTATTTCTTATTTTTGATTAATGGTATTTTCTGCTAGAAATTTATCTGTTAGTAACCAAGTGAAAGTAAATTATTGTACCATTTTTTAGATTGTAAGAAATGAAATAAATTAAACATACTTTGATATAGTAATTTAATATTAGGTATATATTGTGTCATAATATAAAAATATAAGAAACTATTTTATTATTTATTTTGTTTAATACAAATGTAACATTGAATTAAACATTTTTTACTAAGAATTGTTATGCGACTTGTTCTATCATTAAAACAAAATACACACCTCAAACTGTTTCAAACAATGTTCAATAAATAATGAGGAAAAGTAATATTTACTTTGATAGTCATATAAGTTTGTGTTAGTTCCTTTGTAGGGGAGGATCATTGGAAAATATTAGGTTTTTCAAATTTTCTTTGAATGGAAACAGTTAAAAAATACTAAGAAAAAAAATGATAAAAATCCAAACATTTTTCGTTCAAAGTAAATTTGACCTATTTTTAATCTGCTATAAGATTTGTCACAATCGTGATTCTTGATTTTTACAATTGTGTTAAACAATATTATTTTCCAATTCAAGCTATGGTAAGTACGCCAAACGCAAATTTATACTAACTCAACTATTGACAATTGCTTACTATTGAATATAGTAAGAAGTTTACTTTAATATACTTCAAAACAAATTATGTTATACCATAATAATTAATCTAGATCATGTAACAGTAATCTTCTTATTTTGAAAGAAGAATTTTCAACTCTGGGACATATTTTTATAATTAAATCTAACATGTAAATTAGTTATGTATGTAATATGAAATTACCTGTATCTATTTCATTACTAGATGATGAATCAGTCGGAGGTTTGTCATGTAAATGTAAGTATACTTGTATTGCACACCGTGCCACCCGGAAGTAAAATGGATGATAGCGTAACACATCTTCAAGTCTTAATAAGTTAACATAAGACCTTAGAGTCATTTTACGCATGCAGTATGTATGAAAATCAAACTGATCATCAATAATCTCTGTAAAATGCTATAAACAAACACAAATGTAATTAGTTTAGCATATAAACAAAATAATGATAAATAATTAATTAACTTACATACTTTTAAATATTAAGTATATATTTTTGAATTTATAATTTATTAAATACATATTGGTATATAACATATATTATACATGCAACAAAAATAGTGTCAGTATATCTTACTATTCAATATTCTATAAACTACATAAGTATAAATAGCAATTAGTTTTTTATTTAATACATTGTGAAACCGGGATCTTTTATTAGAGCAACCTAAGTTTTTCATAATTATAAAACGTATAAGCTCAGTATCTAAAATTACTTAAAATATTAATTTACTCAATATCTCATTTTCAAGTTTATTAATTTTAATGATACATAGAATATAATAATTATTCAAGATCCGCGTTGTCAATTTTATAACTCTAATTTTTTTATAACAAAAAATTTACAGAAAAGTTAATACATTTTTGTAAAATCAAAATTATTTTTACTTATAACACCAATATTAAGCTTAGTTATTATATTTTTAATGAAAATTATAAATCTAATAAAAAAATTAGTAGTAGAGTAGACGAGGACTACCTTTTTGTCAGTCAATAAAAATAGATCACTAAGAATTTAAAAGGGTAGAACAGTTCAAATACCTAGGTTCTATTTAGACTGAAAAAAATAATGTAGCAAACGAGGTAGCAGCAAGAATTCAAGCTGAGAATAAATGTTACTATGGACTTACTAAGGTACTAAGCTCACAAGCAGTATTGCGAAGAATGAAATGAAATGTCTTTAAAACGACCGGTTGTATTGTATGGATCGGAAACAAGGCCACTTAGAAAAATGGACAAGCATAGATTCATGGTCTATGAAAGAAAAGTGTTGCGGAGTATATATTGTCCGGTCAAAGACAAAATAACTGGGGAGTGGAGACAAAGAAAGAACATAGAGCTGGAAACATTATAAGGTAGTTTGGACGTATTGGAGGTCATCAGAAGCAGAAGACTACGGTGGGCTGGCCATGCTTGGAGGAGCCAAAATCCAATATAACATGCAGTGATTGAACAAAATCCTGTAGGTAAAAAGTCTCTGGGAAGACCAAGAATTCGATGGGAAGATATTATAAAAAAGAATGTAGAACAGTTAGGTGGTGTTTCCAATTGGAGAAATCTAGTTTTGCATAGAGAAGGATGGAAGCTTGGTTGTGAGACGGGATGGTCTTAAAGGCCCAATAAACCCCCCCCCCCCCCCAAAAAAAATAATATACATATATTTTAACATTTTGGTGAGATTAGAGCTATTATAGGTATTAGTTCTTATTTGTATTAATATTAGTATCAAATCAATTGTTTTAGATTCTAAGCAAAGCAAGGAAGCTATTAATTTAGCAAAGATATTTTTTTGAAATTAAACAGCAAAAAAAAGTTTTAAAAAATTTAGAGAGAATATTTATCTCTACTAATTCACGCTCTTTTTGAACTATGGATTTATTTAATATTGCAGTTCTATAAATGGAAATTTTTTAGATTAAGAATATGAAGTTATCAAATAGTAGTTTTTATTTAAAAAAAAAATTTTTTGATAATTTTAAAAATATGTAATATTTAGATAATATTTTTCTATTATGGCTAATGCAAAAAATTATAAAAATCACACATCATCATTAATCATGATCAATACAAAAATAGCAAAAAAAAAAAAAAACATGATATTTTAAATTATTAATTTTTATGATTAGTATTTAATTGTTTTTAAAAGTTTAATAAAACATTAACAAATATATGAATAGATAAATACATTCAAACATTTCATACAAAGAAAATGTTTGCTTTTTAACAAATCATCAACAGTAAAAAAAAAACAGTTTCAACATGAAACATGTCATTAATCAAAACTCATTACAAAATACATCAGAAACAATGGTTTCAACCACCAATTGGTTGTAAAACTGCAATAACTTATGAATGTACAGTAATAAATTGATTCTTACCCTGTCAACTTCATGACATTTTTTCAAACTCTCACCCCATTTTCCAAGTCTTTGAAAGGCCAATGCACATTCAGTTTGGAACCACATACATTGCATCTCATTTAAGTTTTCCATTGGTGAAACACCTTCCTACAAAAGTGTACAAATACAAATAATAAAAAAAGTAATATAATTGTAATAAACCCAATACACAAATTATAAAACAGATTTCTTAGGTATTACAATCGGTATTAAATAATCAAAACATATTATACTTGTTCTAATTTTATAAATAATTAAATGCTATTGAAAGCAATTTGAAACAAGGCATCAAGAACAAACCAAGTTTTTATATTATATAAACATGTATCAGAAAACTATTATTATAATTTATAAATTTAAAACGGTTGGGCTGGTAGAAAAATAAAAAGAACCAATGATGTTAAATACTTATTATGAATCAGTAAAACTAAGATTTAAATGTTATCTATTTCTATATCTTACCCTGGTAAATTTTGAACATGTTTCTTCTGCATCTTTAATAAGATTTGCTCGCAACATGTATTTAGCGCATTTTGAATTAATATATCTATCAGCAGTGTCCAAGCCTTGTGCTTCATCTAGCCATTTATATGCTTCATAAACATCACCAGCATGCTAAACAAATTTAGGAATTTAATGATTACAATATAAAATAAGAAAAAATAAAAACTACATCATAAGATAAGTTAGATTTGAAACTTAATTATTGTATGGAATATTTTAAAAGTAAAACTTTCAACATACGTTTTTTATATTAAAGTTTTAATGAACCCTTTCAAGAATAAATTGGTTATAATCTTAATTCTTAAATCATGTTTAAATAATTGACTATTTTGACTCTTTTTAGAAGAATATCAAACAACAATTAAAATATATATTACAAATGCAATATTTAAAACAAGTTATTTAAATTCCACTAAATTATGAAATTAAATATTGGAGTTATAATTAGGAAAATTATAACGACTACCAGGTCAAATAAAAAGCTTGTTAGAATAGTGATTTTGCTTTAGAAAAGGTCAATCAAAGCATTGCATTGGGTGGGTAACTGGATTGATATTTGTATTAAATTTTGTATGTAATGAATTGTTAAAAAAAAAATACAATTCTGAAAGGGCTTAGTAAATAACAAACATGTTCTAAATTTTATCTTAGACTCAAACTTTTTAAAACCTTTATGAATATCTATATTGATACATTTTAATAACATGTGAACATTTCAAGGAATTAATGTCAATTACAACATTTGTACGATAGTTTTACACATCCAACAACATGTGAAAATGTGAAGTTATTCAGAGCATTTTTGAAATAATTTTTTGTTTTGGAATCTTAACTTGAAAAATGAAAAAAATATAAAATTTTATTAAAATCTATAAAGCAAGAGAGTACAAAGAGAACCCAATGCCTCCAAAACCTTGCACGTGTTTCAGTCAACACCCAACTGTCGATACCACCCTGGGGTTAGTTGGCCCCTTGGTAGGGGAAATTCAATCTTGGAGTGGCAAATGACAAATGATGTCCATACGGATGCACAAGCATCTCTTGCGCTCTCTTGCTGCATGGGATTGGAAGTAGTTATAAAATTAAATACTTTGAATATTCTTCCTTTAGTGACAAATAGTTCAATCAAAGTTGGTGTGTGTGCAATAGCCATATCAATATATGCCAACGCCTTTTGTATATCATCAAGATAATCATAATGTTGGGCCAAGTAATGATAGACCCACAATAATGCAGAAGCTGGTTCTTTACATGATGTATCTGAAATATATTAAGTATAAAGACATATTAGATACATTTTTGTGTATAAGTATACACCATTATATAATGGGTTGGACCCAATTACATATAATATGTTTATAAGTTAATAAAAGGGTTTGATTTAATTAATGACACTTGAACACTATTAAAAAAACAATATGTACCTTATATCAAATCAATCAATATTATAAGTTAATCTTAGATTATTGGTAAAAATAATTAATTAGGAAAAACAAAATTGAACAAAAAGGAATTCAATAATTATTATACATAATAAATTCATCAGACAAGTATAAAAACATAAACTCATGTCCACAATAGAATAATCGTAACTCACGCAACCAACTGTTGGTCACAATAGCACTTTCTTCCATCACTGGCTACTCTAAAGCATACCGACAAACAAATTTTTCCAATTATTCACTCGTGGGCCAAATATAAATCAGTACCAATTTACTTAACTTAAAAATAAGTATTAGGTACCAACTATGAAGTTTGTAGTTATTAAATTTGTGCAAATGAGAATTCATAATACGATCAAATTATATTTTAAAGTAGAGATGTAGATATGATTTATAGTAAAAAAGTTGTGTTGGAGCCTCAAAGAAACCGCCTGACATCTAGATATATATTTATAGGCACCTGGAGATTGCCCTGTGGATTAATTTCAAAGCTAAGTATTGATTTAAACAAAATGTGGGAACATATAATAAAGCCCTTGCCTAGAAAATGTTTGTGGGTGCCCATGACTCTAATGCAATGTATTAACTTTTAAAGCCCCATTTAAACTAACCATTATGTCCAAAAAAGTTTTTCCAAAAAATAACACACTAATCATTACATAATTTATTAAAGTACAATATCAAAATCCAAAAGGAATGAAATTTGCACAACACTTGTAAAGTACATATGGAACTAATATATAAAAGTATCAAATCATTTAAATAATTGTTTGAAATTTATTGCAGTATTGTTATATTTATATGTACTTTATTATTGACACTTAAAACAATATGGCTCTTTTTATAGTTACCATGTAAAGTAGAAAAATTTCATCCATAACAACGAACTAAATTTTAAAATTTTAATTAAAATTTAATACAAAAATTAATTAATATTATAAAATAATATTTTTGCCAAGTGTTTATTTTTCAGTGGTTGAACAACAAAGTTGTGACAAGTGATTATCAAATTTTGTATCCCCATTTACAATTATACATTGGTAAACAGTTAAGTATAAAAACAGAAAATTCAAGTTTTTATCAAACAAAAACAACAAAAAAGCACATTTTTAATTAGTGAAATGTTCTATAATAGAATAAAAAATGGACAACACGTGTGTTTCTTAAAATTGATGAAGCAGTATTGAGAAAATAAAGTTTAATGTTATCGCTGCAATTAGTATTGTGTGGCAGCGGTAGATATGTAATTTTGTTAATACAACAGTACGGCACAGCAACATTGGTTGAACCAATTTGACTATTTGTGAATTAATAAAACTACACACTTTACTGTTACTGAAATTGTGCATTGTTAACTTGTTTTTGAACTTTAGTATTTTTGAGATAATAAAGTAAAAAAGGTTTGTGTTATGTGGCAAGAAATGTACTTTTACTTGGAGGCCTTGCTGACGGGGGTTTTTTTTACTACTTTTTAGCAATTACTAAAAATGGAATCAAAATATCTGCACTGCTCTTTCACTCATTCTGGTTGTTATTTTGTGAAAATTAAATATAATAGCACAGTTGATTTGGTATAGACAAGATAATAACTTTGTAAAGTTGGTAAATTTTTCCTTAAATTTAAAAGAAATATGTAATTGTACGCTCACACTCCACTCCTTGTTTACACATTTGAGTTAAAACACACACACAGACATTTTTTGCTAAATTAACTTAAAAACTTTTATTAAAAAAATTTAATTCAATAATACATTACCTTCACTGTCAAATGAACTAAAATTGGTTAAATTAATTACATAGGACTGTAATAAATCTTCAATGATTTGTACTTTCGGTTTATTTTTATACAATGATCTCAAATCTACAAACAACGGTGGTACACCTTTATGGAAACCTGCTCTAAGGTATGAATCAACTTCACTTTTAAACAAATTTCCTAAAACATGAAACAAACTTAATTTAATACAAATTGATAAAAAATAAAATAAATTTACCTGAAGCAAAAGTTAAACATAACCGTTTAGGAGTCAATGCTTTAGGAAAAATTTTCCGATAAGTACAAAGCATATTATAAACACATTCATCGTTATGTAACTGTTTTGCTTCTTTTATTTTTAAATAATAAAGTGTATTTTCTTGATTTCTTTTCAATAATGTTTCATAACACAAAGTAGCTAAATGATATTCTTTCATTTGTAAATATAATGAACCTAGATTCAAAATAAATGTCAAATAAATATAAATTCAAATAGCATTTAGGCAGTTAAGTTAAAAAAAATAACTAAAACACATCTAACAATTAAAAATTGTTAGAAAGGTTGATATTGTAACATACCATAGATTTCTAAAATAGTTAATTTATCAAAGATATTTTGCTTATACATATCTAAATGTTTAATTGCATCTAACACTCCACCAGATTCTTGAATTACCATGTTTTGATATAATAGAAGCTCACTGTACTCAAAATCAAATGGTGCCTAAACATACATAATTATTTTAGTTATGATTTTCTATTTTATAGACAATTATTAATAATAATACACATATCATAATTATAACTTTACAATAACAAACTAATACCTAAATAAAACAAATAATACTTTTAATAATTACTTAAAAATGAATGTCTTATTACTGTATTAAGTAATTTAAAAAAATTGTTTTTAAATTTATTAGTAAATGTAAAAAATCAATATTTAAATAGAACTGTACTGGAAAAATAAAAATAAGAAATTTAATAACCATATCATTATCATATGTATTATGAAGAACTAGTTATATAGTTTGTTAAATTTTGTACTCACAGATACCATTTGTGTTTTTCTAAATGTTTCCAAAATTTTTAAAGCCATATTATGATCATTTAGTAAATGATATGCCATTGCATAACCAATCCATGATGCTCTTTGTGTTGGCCGTAACATAAATAATTGATATCTTGTATCCTAAAAATTATAATTGTAATTTAATAAAACAACATAGTAAGTAAATAACACACAATAATCAGAAAAAAATAAATTAGCATTATGTAATGACACTAAATAATATTGATTAATATAAAATCACCATTTATGAAAACGTTAACAAAATTAATAAAACTAGTACCAAATTAACTAGGTATATTAAATTGTCATAAAACAGCTGACAAAAAACAAAACCAATGTGTTTTTTTTTTAATTACAAAAAAATATTTACTCGATATCCTTCTAAATCTCTCATTTGAATTTGAAGCAGGGATAAATCTCGGAGAATTTGTATATTATCTTTTTCCCACTTTAACGCATTTCTATAACATTTAATAGCTTCGTCATACCTGAAAAAAATTATAATTTTGAACATTATAAATGATTTTTTATGATTAAAATATTAATCCAATACAAAATTTTAAAATGAACGTAGGTTCGCAAAATATGTAACTAACTTTTTATCCGATCTTTGCAACAAACCATAAACATGCCAGCACACGTGTGATTGTAGATCATTAAGAAGACCTCGACGAACATGCTCATAAGCTTCATCTTTTCGGCCAAGAAAATTTAAAGTAAGTCCTTTCATGGCCAAAGTTTCTAATAGAACAATATTTGTAAAATAATTTTGATCAAACCTCTAAGCAAATGTTTGAAAACGTCTTACCTCCATGTTCGGAAAATTTAGGATTTGAAAGAATCTGTTTTGCGAATTTTAGTCCATTTTTGTATTGTTTCTGTTCGTAGCATCTCTAAAACATGAATTTATATTATTACAGACATGGCTCGTACTTGAGTTGGATGGTTGCATTTTATATTGATACACCCTCAGAGACGCGGTCAAATTAAAAGAATTCGTTAAAACAAAAACAACCCGCAAATAGGTGTTCAAACAGACAAAGAGTTGAAATTATTTTAGTGCAATCAATTGTATTCATAAACTAAAAATGAACTCACTAAAATTCGTTTGAACAAAGAATTTTCTTTAGGCGGTAAAGGTTGGCCCGATGGCATTTTATTCTCAATGAATTAACCCTAAACCTGATGAAAATAAGTTTTGAAATCACAGACACTACGAAGGAACGACAAAATATGCACTGTAATCTGTTCTATCCGCAAGAAATTCTACTAAGGATTTCGGAAAGACAATCCTCGTGAGAATTACCATAACACTATTTCAGAATTGAGAGAAATCACAAATACAGTTGAACTTGAAGTTAGCAACATAATTTCGACAAAAATGATAAACACGTTTGTATATTGTCTTTGGTATTTGTCTTCCAGGGAACTACAGACTGCACATTGCAGTGTCAATAATGTTCAAGACGTTTATAATTAAATAAAATACTTATAATTGAATGTAATATAAATAATGACGCGTCAGAAAACACGCAAAATGAAATTTTAACAAAAATTAAATTTCTAAAAGTTAAAACCTATTGATATATTTGTTAAAAATTTCCAAATATTATTTTAAAAAATATTGAGAAAATTACACTGTTGTCTATAACTTCAATCGTACAAACAACCGCCAAATTTTGACGACTTGACTGCCGGTAAAATAATGATGCAATTTTGCAGACGTTAACGTTTCGGCGCGCTGGTTTTGGCGATGGGCTCATTTGGCACTGACCGTTTTGTCCCTAAAAACAAATACAATTCTTGGGGAGTGTGCATTAACATTTTGTGCTTTGGCCTTGTGGTGTTGGTTTTTTAAAACACCAGAACGGAGTAGCAGGCTCATTAGTCACTAGAGGGACGTTGTAAATTATTAGATCATTAACCAAGTATAAATAATTATTTAAAGGTTTTTACTTTAATATTTTCAAATAATATAAAGATTTTTTAAAATTGTATTAAGTTTACTCACCTCAACTTTATAAGTGTTAAATTTTTAAAAACTATTGAAAAATATTAGCGACTAGACCAAAGAGTGTGGTAGTCCTCTACCCTCGTATGTTAGTGAAGTATAAATTGAGATTTAAACAATCAAACCATTGGCTGATCTGGAGGCTAAAGTCATAGACCTACAAACTTTTATATGTATATGTCTAATAATATAACGATTTATTAGTTTTAGTACAAGACCGTAGACTTTGTATTGTAACAAATTTTACTAATTCATTACAGCGGTTGAACCCATGTGTTTTTCAATTTTGTCTTTTATTTGCATGGTATGAAATTGTTTACAGTTAAGTACAAGTTAAAATTAAAATTAAAATTTTAATGTTACATTTTTTTTTTTTTTCGTTTTTAATTGTATCCATTACACTCTAACATCAAACCTTTATGACCAATGTATCGCACCTATTGTTAGTATTCAACATTGATCCGATAATTTAAACATTGCAACAAAGGGTTACAACTTTTAGATAAAATCAGAAAAACATGCTTAGCCTTTAGTCAGTTTGTTATAATTTAGAAGTCTATACTATATTTTATGCTGTAGGTTTTTTATAAAAACATTTTCTATGAGAACATGTTACATTACTTCAAAGTAAGAGTACAAACTTTATAGGTACTTCATAAAAAATTTAAATGTGTTCTATAGTAAAAAAATATAATACATAATTAGTTTTTATTTTTGTTCACAAATCCAATGTTTAATAGATAGTGGACAATCTAAACAACTTATAACTGGGTTAAAAATTAATAATGGGTGTATTAAAACCCTAATTTTTATTGACAAAAGTAGGAAAACTTGGGGAGCTTAGGTATTGCTTTCCATAATAAAAATACCTCTTTAAAAGAACATTTGTAATTTTCTTTAATTGTTTTAAAATTAAAGCTTTTTAAAAAAAATACTGCTCTAGTTTTGCCAATAATTGCTATGAAACAAATTTTTTATTGTTTTATGGTTTTGCACATTATGGTCCATTTGTTAAATTTGTAATTTACTCCGGTTGAATCTCCTTAAAAAATTGCTGCTGTAGAAAGTGAAACTTATAGTCTAAAACTAACTGGAAATCCGTATAATTAGTAAAAACTTTTGCACATCTGTTTAATCTAAAAAAGTAAGGCCGTATTTAGGACAAAGCCAGAAAGAAAAAAGTTTTTTGAGAAAGGTTTTTATTCACCTTAACTATAAAATGTATGGTACAGCAATACAAACTAATCAATATTCTTTGACCTCTCCTTCACATGTTAACATGTGTATATATTATGTCTCTGACATTTTACTTGATATCTTAAATTATTTTACTCATGTTTAGTACATATCATAAATCTAGGTATTATTTTAATTTTAATTTATTTTTGTGTTAGCTTCTTGGTTTGATTTTAAAATAAATAATTGCAATAGGTTCTTGTCAACTAAGAGAGCAAACATATTGAGTATAGCTATGTAGGTTTGGAGCTGACAGATTTTGACAATTTTTTTGGGGGGACAAATATATCTTTTTATATTGATCTTACAGTCTATAGAAGCTATCACATGCTTACTGTCAATCACCAAAGTTTGTCAACAATGGGGAGAAATTTGACCACTTGCCGCTCTCAGCCGTAAGACGCAATGGGCGTAAAGCTCATAATCTTAAATAAAAACAGTGTAGACAGTACTATAGCCACATACAGCACATCTTGCATATGTTACACAGCCATTAATTGTAATGGCCACATTATAATATGCAAGCATCTCACTATCCAAATTCTAGATAATAATCAGTATTTGCGTATTTTACAGACCACTTATGAAATTATTATATCTTAGGGATAGAACATTTTAAATCTAAAATGCAATATTAGTTAAAATATTTTGTATGCATTTATTATTGATGTACAACAAAAGCACACACACGCACAAACACAAAGGTTAACTAAAGTTGGTTTAAAATCATATACATATTCAATAATTTCAGTATAAATAAATTTACTAAATATACAACTATTTGAAATGTAAAAGACGTATAACAATTATTTGCATTTAAATTCTAAACTACAATTACAATAAGTATAAGTATGTTTTATAACAATTGACTAGATACAGATCATTTCAAAGATTTATAAGTACTTATCTAAATTTTACTTAGAAGAAAAGGAACCAATTATTAAGGTAGGTAATATAACGGAATGCTTGAAATGTAACACTCTTGATATAATAATTAAAACTAAGTCAGTTGCTTTTTAAACTGATCTACTGTTTTTCATGACGTTCATTTACATCAATAATAGACAAATTTATGCTAGCTACATAACAATGAATTAATGATATTATTGTCTTGACAATCATTATTGGAAATGAAACCCAGCATAGCAATTTAAACAAAGCAACGCCTGCAACTAAAATATTAATTAAGATTTAATAACAGAAATGTTATTAGGTAAGTTTAAATTTGTTAATACGTACTAAATGGCCCTGTAACAAAGTGGAACAGATATAATGAAGCAAAAAATAATTCATTTCCTGCACACATAAAAAAAAGTACGGGTTTTGATGTATAATACCATTTCATAATTGGATTTCCAGACATGTCCACAAATTTATGGCTAGTTTTACCTTGCAAAATTGACCTGATAGAAACAAATACAGTTAATTTTACTCTAATTAATCTATTAATAATTTCAAATAAATTTTTATATTACGAGTGCAAATAGATCCAATGACAAGCAATGTCAATAATACAACTAAGTTGGAAGAAAAACATGTATTTGGGATAAAAGTTGGACAATGCTATACATAAACTCATTGTTCCACAACGATCTGTTAGTTGATCAAGTATGGCTCCAAATTTAGTGCCTAAAAAGAAATACACAAAAGTTAAAATATTTATTAAAATACAATTCAAAAATAAATGTAAAATCATTAAAAGGTTAACAATTACAATAAACATACTTACCCATATTATCTACTTTCAATTTTCTAACTACAAAACTTTACATTAGCAATCCGATCAACAACGAACTAGTCATGTATATTTGAACTTTGAAGTACTAACAACTCATTAACTTTGGAAGGCTAAAACTATCTTACTTTGATTAAACGCTCGAGCTGCGTGACCATCAAACGCGTCTAGCAGGGCACTTACAACGTAACAAGTGCACGCTATTTTATAGTTGGTGGGCATGAAATAAATCGAAATAAGTGCTAGAACTACTCTGGCATATCCTGTAGAAAAACAAAACAAATACATTTTGAATAAAATAGATGTTGTTAAAACCCAAATAAAAAATTTTGTATTCAATAATCAATAACAATTAGGTCAAAAGTAGGGTTTCAATATGACCCTCAAAACCAGTTGCGTCACTTAGCCCAGTGTCGCAAATAATGTTTTTGGCATCACTTAATGCCCCAGTTAACAAAAAAAATTAAAATAAGTATTTACCTACCTAGTTGAAATATTTAATATTGATAATGTTATTGTGCCAAGCGAGTAAGTGCCAAAAATAAAAATATTGAGATTATACAATATTTTAATTATTTGATCAAAAATATGAATACTTTTGAAATTAGTTTTAAAAAACCAAAGGTGTCCTCCTTAATAGATATAATTTCTGCAACAAAAGGGAAAAAGGTGGGTATATAAATTCCCAATGATGGGCAACTAAATTAACAAACTTCAAACGACTAGGTACCTAGGTGAAACTTCTATAAGAAAAATTATACACAAAAAACCGAGTCCCACAACTTCTAATAGCACTATCGTTTTTAGTCAAGAAAAAATGAACAAACTGAAAACAAATTTGTAAATCAGTCACAGGTAGGTTAGTAAAAAACATTTGTTCCATTTACTGAATATACTAATATAATGTTAAATTATTTATAGCAGGCTTATAGCTCAAATAATTGTATTGAAATGTAACTACCAAAGTGCCTTCAACAGAATATTTCATTAATCTGTCACTCTTTTCATAAAATCCTTCATTGATTTCATACTAGGTAACGAGGTAGCCGGTAGGTACGTAACAGATTGTGAAATTAAAATTTTAAACTATAAAAAAAAAATGGTAATTATTTGTGAAAATATCCATAGGATAGGTAAATTTATAAAATACGTATTTTTTTTTCTGATATCCTGGTTTGGCTGGACAAAATTATGGCAACCATTCACTTAAAAGACATGATTATGAATATAACACGTTCGATTTTTAGAAATCGGGAACTCTCGTTTAAATTGGAACGAGTCTGACCTATGAACGAAACGTGCGAGAACGATTTGAGTTTATAAGGATTAAGAATTAGCTCTTTGGTAAGCCCGACGGTTTCGACTTACCGATCAAATTGGGCACGAACAAAAATATGTTTTCCTGTTTGCTCATCGTGAAAAACGTCGGTACAACAAAATTGGTCGGCAGAGACGCTCGAACAGTTTCGCAACGTTTACACGGGAAGAAGTTTGGCTAAGCACAAACAGCAATTGTCGAACAATACGTTTTCGGAGCGAGTAATAAGTTGTTGACGTTGTTTGAGTATTGACGTACAAATTACGCCAAGTAAACAATTACATAAAACCGTGTTAAATCATGATAACGTTACGCAAACATAAAGTGATAAGATACGATAACTTGATAACACGGGAAAAGCGATAATACAGGATGTGTAATACGAGCTAAGGAAGGTCGCCCGCGGCCGCTAAACAGTTAAAAACCCGTAGTAGCTGCTCAAGCCGGCACGTACTCTCTCCGGTTACAGATTTTAATTGATTTGTGTCGTGTTAAATCTCGGTCACATGAACAACTTGAACCGTGGTCGCGGTGATGACATCGTTTTTTATTTTGTAGTGTTCCGCGTATGTTTTGAAAATTTAAAAACCGATGACAACTAATCGAAAAAAGCTGCGATATTTTTAGCTGATTATACTTATCTATGATAAACAGTTAAAATTTTTAAAAGTTAAACGTTTTTATTTATTTTTATTTTGTATACGAACTACTCAACTTCATAATTCGACGAATTCGGTTCAACTCCGCGGTGTACCTATACCGATTGAGTAATTAATTTTTTTTTATAATAGGATTTTATTTTTATTTTGTTTGTCATCCAGTTGTTTTAAATTATATTTTTACTCACACTTACACATCGTTGTTTCGTATTTATATGTATTGTTTGTACACCTATCTACTTATAAAAATTTAGTCTGTAGTTTATAAATAGAACCAATATAGGTACTTATATGCAGTGTCGAAGCCACAAACGTAAATTTTATTTTACTGTCCCTGCGGTTCGCAAAACTGAAACCGACAACACTTGTAATTTGTTTTTTTTTTTTTTTTTAGTCTTTAGGTACACGTTTTGTATACTTCCTGCAGTGTACCTACATGGGAACGGGAAGTTTCAAAACAACAACAATATGAAGTTTTGCGGAAGCTGGTCGCCCAAAAATACTAATTATTGCAAACAGATTTGCGAAATTTTGCCTATAACACAAACTGCTGTTGTATGCGAAGCGAAAAAACAATAGGTTCAGCACGAGGAAAATGCATTTTTTTTACAGGTATGGAAACGAAACTTGAAAGTTGTTTAACCTAGACCCTAGTTTAGCAAATTTTTCGTTATTCTTTTAATTTTTACCAGAGAACAAGTTGAACGATATTTGAATTGACATTGACATGTACGATTGGTACCCAAGGGTTAATCAAATTTTAATGTGTAACTATTATTTTTAATATAAACTCGCTTAGTATAACTAGTATTATAACTAGTACAATTTTCGTAATTTTTTTCAACTCTGTACGTTTTAAAACGTTAAAAGATTAGGGGGTTTGGAAAAAAAACTAAAAATAGACTTACGCTTTTTTTTACATTTTTTAATAATTAATCAGTGCTCGGATTGGAAAAACAATAATATGGGTATAATATAATAACTCAGTATAGCTATATATAAATAAACATGAGCGTTACTTTATTCCTTATAGGTACTACACCAATGCAGTAATTAATAAATCAGCCGGGCTGTAATGAATTATTTATTTCGGAAAAAAGAGGAACTCCGTCCCCTTTGCACCAACCTCCTGTAAATTTTAGCAGCACTGCCATTAATGACGACAAATAATGTAATAACATTTTTAATTTTATGTTGTCTGTGATGATTCATTAGATTTTGACTGTAAACACACAAGTGTATGTATGATATACTTACAACGAATAAGAGAGATTATAGTGTAGAATTGGTTTAGTAAACTGTATATAATCATATATTCATCCATATTCTTATAACTTAAAAGTTATACTTATTATTATAGGGGCCAGGGTGCATGTTTACTGCAAGTGAAGTAACACGCGGAAATATAGGTCGGCATTATTGACGCACGCATGATTGTTTGTTTTCAACACGTAGCCTAAGCATACAAATAAAATTTTTACAACTATAACCATTATTTCTTTATAATTGTTGTAATTATATTTTATTAAACAATTAACTGCAGTAAGTACCTATTTATTATACATTGTGATACATTATCGTACATGTATAAGGCGCTACCGTGCAAACTGTTTAATTAATTATTATTATAGTTATAAGAATTAAAAGGGTTATAACTAGTCACTCAGTGCATAATGAGGTTAGGTACGCAGATTACACTGCCGCATAGGCACGCGTTCAGAGTGAACTCTGAAGGTTTGGAAGGGACCAAGTTTTTTTTTTATCGTTAACATTAGTACCTACTTAAGTGGCGTATATTTAGCAGGGAGGCTGGAGCCCGCCCACAATTTCAGATGGTAAATAAAGTATTTTTATTTAAAATCTCTAGTAGTTTTTGGTACGTTAGCCAAAAACCTTAATAAATAGTATTGTAGTACCTACACACCATTAATTGCACAATGTACAGTATGAATGTATATGACGTGTTTGAAAATTAATAGTTTCATTACAAAAAGTCAGTCTACTGGTTAAAGCATTCATTTTACAATAGGTAGGTATACTCATATCTTAAAATCAATAACAGTTATTACGAAATATAATGTTTCGTCTATATTTATTCTCATATTACGTTATCTGTGGTCGTGGTGACTTTCTTGTGCAATTATAAATGACTTTAAAAAAGAAAGACGTTATGCATTACATTTCCCGGTATATTGTGTAAGACCTTAGATCGCCGCTGCCGCCAACTGTATGAATTAAAAATTTTTTTTTTACGGGGAAATAGGTACCTACTAAATTTTAATAGCTAATCCTCTTTTTGCTAACAAATTCTAAAAACGTGTGAATCCGTGTGGAGTGCGGACCTCATGGATCTCATTTCCTGATTATACAACCCAATTTATATAAAAATGGACCACAGCCAGCTAGTAATTCAATCGGTACGCGTATAGAATTCAGCGATAACGACCACATAAAATGATACACGTGCGGAAGTTGCGGGTTCTGGAAATAATATAATATAATATTTAGATAGAGGTACGCATGTTATTATAAAGGAAAACAAAGTATTTTGTTGTAATTATTTATTGCACGCGATTTTGAACGGACGTAAAATTATGACGGTGGTAAAGTGATGACTACATTTAATTTATGCATGGATAGACAAGGCAATTTTAAATTTTAAATATAGGCAGGGGCGGATTTAAGGCACTGCGAACCATGCGGCCGCATAGGGCGGCAAATTTTGGAGGGCGGCAAAATTATGTCGAATATTTATTTCGATTTTGTAAAATTAGGTACATCGATCACTTCAAAATCATGAAATTTTTGATTTTGTGTTCGTTTATTTTTAGCAAAATAATATTTTCCCAGGAACTCGCCTACGGATTACCACAACGACGATCGTATTTTATTATAGATTATCTTAATTGATATTTGCTTGGAATATTTCCTATTATTTAATCAGTGGTTAGTTAGACGAAGAGCGGTGTGTATTGTGTGTTTTGTCGTGTTATTATCAATAATAAGATTACAACGATATTTGACAACCGAATTCTTATATTTAACCGTTTATTATGAATTAGTCGATAGTTGTCTTTCGCCGAAGAGTATACGTCCGCGATTCGCGTGAATTATTTAATATTTAGTGACAAATGACGATAGTGGTGTCAACTGTTTACACATATTTTATACATACGCGCGTGAATTATTTATAGTGACAAAATTGGTGTTAAAAGTGGTGTTAATATGAACAGAAAAAAGTTAAGTGGGTGTCAGTATAAAAAGAAATCAAAAGAAAAGGCTGAAAAATTAACTGATATTCTTAATCGGACCCAAAAGGTTGATGCATATTTTAAACCAATAAAAGAAAATGAGGAACAACAGGTATCTATTTCCAATTTACCCCATCCAAACACGACTAATGATTCGAATATTATTAATTCACCGAAAAAACAAATATTAGAAAATCAAAACCTAGAACCTTTGCCTCCCCCACAAGATGAAATAATTACATGTTTCGAGTCATTATCAATTTCTTATTCTAATGATCCTTCGATGTGGATTATAAATGATGGCCTCCGAGATTATTTCGCTGTTAACGGTTTTGAACAAAATAAAAACATTGATTTTTCTAAATCGCTGCGTATATATAATGATGGGGAAAAACGTTTATTAACGAAAAATATGTTTGAGAGAAAACATTTTAATGGACAAATCATCAATAGACCGTGGTTAATTTATTCTGAAATAACAGGAAAAGTATTTTGTGGACCATGTAGATTATTCAAAGAAATTAATAATGATTCATATTTAGCATCTGAAGGGTACAATGACTGGAGATCTGCATCTGTGCGATGAAAAGAGCACGAAAATTCTCCATGTCATAGAACTTGTGTTGTTAAACTTATAGATAGAGGTAACGTAACACAACGTATTGATTCAAAATTAATGGAGCAAGTAAATCAAGAAAAAATATATTGGAGAAGTGTCTTAACTAGAATTGTAGCAATTGTTAAAAAATTAGCCTCACGTGGACTTCCATTTCGCGGACACGACGAAACAATAGGATCCGTAAATAACGGTAATTTTTTAATGATTGTAGAATTACTTTCTGAATTTGATCCCTTTTTATCTCAACATGTAACTCGATTTCAAAATTCTGGAAGTGGAAATACTTCGTATTTATCATCTACAATATATGAAGAAATTATTAAACTCATGTCTAACAAAGTAAAAAACGCTATTGTCACTCAAATAAAAACAAGCAAATACTACTCGATTATCGTAGACTCGACACCCGACATTTCTCACGTCGACCAGTTATCTTTTATTGTACGTTATGTAAATGAAAATGGAAACGCTGTGGAAAGATTTTTAGGTTTTATAGATAATGCAGGACACAAATCTGAAAAACTTACAAACATTATTATTGATATGTTGGATTGTCTTGAAATAAATTTGATTGACTGTCGGGGTCAGTCATACGATAATGCTAATAACATGTCAGGGTCATACAAAGGTTTACAGGCTAGAATAAGAGAGCTTAATCCGTTAGCTTTTTACATCCCGTGTGCTGCGCACTCTTTAAATTTAGTGGGAACACACTCTGCCGAAGCTTCAAGTCAATCTGTCAAGTTTTTTTGTTTATTACAACATATTTATAATTTTTTTTCGGCGTCAACTCATAGATGGTCAATTTTAACGTCTCATTTAAAATCAAATGCTAAAACAGTCAAAACTCTTTCAGTTACGCGCTGGTCTTCAAGAAACGATGCTTGTGTCAGCTTGAATGAATCTTGGGATGAAATAATACAAGTTCTTAGTACAATCGAATTGGATAAAACTGAAAAATCAGAAACAATATGTGAAGCTCGTGAACTTAGAATACAACTTGAGAAACTGGAAATGGCATTCATGGCAGTCTTGTGGGGTTTTTTACTTAATAGGTTAAATGCTGTAAGTAAAAAATTACAGAGTGTTAATATCAATGTGTGTACAGTGCTCGAATTATATGATTCATTGATTCATTTAGTGAATTCACAGCGAGAGGCATTTGATGAATATGAAGAAAAAGCACTAAGCAAAGTAAAAAACAAAATATATCAATCTGAAAAATCTATAAAAAGGAAAAAAACAATTCGCCATGACGAAACTCGAGATGGACAAGTAGAAATATCAGCGAAAGATAATTTTAGAATTAATACATTCTATGTTATACTTGATAGATTAGCTACTGAATTAAGTAATAGACGAAAAGCATATGAAACATTCTGTAAACCGTTTTATTTCTTTACTAAACTTCATGAATTGGAAAACTCTGAAATAATGGTTAAAGCAAATGAGTTATGTTGCATTTACAAATCGGACTTGGAAAAAAATGAATTTATTAATGAACTACTACATTTTCGTTCGCATCAAATTACAAGTTTCAATGAAAAAAAAATCACACCATTGTTACTATTGCTTGTAATTTATGAACGTAGTATGAAGGATCTATATCCAAATATTGAAATTGCCCTTCGAATATTTATCTCAACCCCAGCTACTAATTGTACTGCCGAACGTTCGTTTTCGGTGCTAAAAAGAATGAAAAATTATTTAAGATCAACTATGTTACAAGAAAGATTAAATTCCTTGGCCATATTAACTATAGAAAGCGATTTAACGTCATCATTAGAGTATGAAGACATTATTGATGAATTCTCAAGCATTAAATCAAGAAGAAAACCTATGTAATATTAAAATTAAATAAAATGTATTTAATTAATTAAAATAATTAATTTTTTTATTATATTTATTAAATTATGTATTGTTACTTTGAAAAAATAAACAAAAGATGTTATATTAGAATCAGAATTTTTTTTAGTTTATTTAATGAAAATTAATTGTATTGGTATTAGGTATTGAAAAAATAAATTAATATGAGGATAACTTATTAAAAAAGTAGTTTAAAAGTTTTTTTTTGGATAGGGGCGGCAAATTTAATTTGGCATGGGGGCGGAAAATTGTTAAATCCGCCCCTGAATATAGGGGTGCAAACATTCTAGTTGCGAAGTAAGTAATAACAATTTTTTCCATGTAGTTTCGGGTGAGTACCTAAAAAAAAAAAAAAAAAATAGGTAATAATAATACAGCGTAAATAATATATACTATATATTATATGCGTTTAATAAATATAAACGCAACGTATTGAACGTCGAAATTCTAATTTATTCATTCATTATTCATATACGATATGTCCATTTAATAAAAACACGAGTTCACATTTCACTGTCCCATATGAAAATACCACCATTAAATTATTGATTTAATTCATTATTCATTGGCAATTGGCAATAATTTATAATGCTTGTTCTTACTTAGCTACTTACCTGCAGTTACCTATACCAGTACCTGGTTATTTTGTAATAGGAACATATTAACACAGTTCTTCTCAATATTTTTAGGACTACAATCCAAATTTCCCCCCAGAAATCTATCACGTTTCTCGACCCACATAATTAGAATGTTATGACAGCTCCGAGAAATTTTTGGATTTTATAATACTTTTTAAAATAAAAATATTAATTTCCCGTGACCCACTAAAAATTGACTGGTTTGAGAATCACTGTATTGACCTGTAATGTAAGGTACAAAGTACTTCTTGCGCTTACTAACTATATTTATAACCTACGTCCTGCAGTCACAGACTTCTATACTAACTTAGTATAGAGAAGTCTGTGCCTATAGTATACTTACTTTATTAATAAATTAGGTATGATATGCTGTTACCGACAATCTATATACATATAGGAGACCGCCCCTATTCACTCATCAACGCCCAGAGCAAATCGCTGGGTCTAGAGACTTTTAGAAATTTTGTACAGAGTTTTCTTAAAAAAACGTAGACCAAATGTAGACCGAATGTAGAACGGAAAAACCTGTAGAGCGCATACCGAACCGGCACCAAGCAATGTAGGGGCGCACTAAGAAAGGATTTTTCAAAATTCGAACTCTAAGGGGGTAAAAGGGGATTTTTTAAAAGTTTGTATACATTTTATATATTTTATGTATTTTTTTCCCGACTATTAATCGGTGTATTGATAGTGCTAATAGTACGTGGAATTTAATAATAACAGTCAATTATATAACTGGTGGTAATAAAACCGGTCCCAGGTAATCGGCGATTGCAACACACAATAGGTTAGGTACAAGACTGGCACTGGCATAGATTTCGTGTGTCTTCAAATGAAATTTGATTGTCAATTAATACGGTTGAAGGATATGCAGCACACTCCACTCTACAGTATCAAATACTTATTACGAATGAATGACCCTTACCCCTATGATATTTCAAATCAATCCAACAATAGGCAAGTACGTGATGAGATGTGAAATAAACGATAAACACATATAGACAAAGCTTTAAAGGAATTAAAAGGGTATTGATGTATAGGGTATGTGTAAGGGTATCGATCAACGCACAGCCCAAACTACTGGGTCTAGAAACTTTGCATAGAGGTTCTTATAACAAAGACGAGCACCAAGAAAGGGTGTTTCAAAATTCAACCCCTGAAGCTTTTTTTAAATTCTTCCCTCAAGGTGGTAAGAGAGGGTTTCCGAATTTGTGTAACTTGGGGTACTCATTTTTAAATTTTATTTGGAATTAATTTACTAAGCTTTGACCGACTAAATCCCGGGCAACGCCGGATCGGGACCGTGGTTGTTATGTCTAGATTAAAATTTTTTTTTGTGTAATAGAAGATTATTTTCCTTTTTTTTTTCTAGATCAAATATTATCTTATTTTATTATTATTGTTCATACATTTTGTATCTTATCATACATATAATTAATTTGCAAACTTCATTATATTATGTTATGTATATAACTCTCTACCTTCAACACAAGCTATGCTTACAGAAGGTAGATAAATTTTACTCAATTTATGTATTTAAACATTAATTTATTTATTTAATTTATGTATGTAATGTATTTAATTTCTATGTAAGCAATTAAGAAAAATTTAATAAAAAAAAAAATTTTGACAGTGACGGCGTCATCTGATGAAAATGCCGTCGTCCGTGTTCGAGACCGCGGTTCGTTCCACTTTCAGCGATCTTTTTTACATTTTTACCACCGCTTTTATTATTATTGTTTCGAGTTTTTTTTTCTTTGCTTACTATTTATTCATTTGACTAAATTCCATAATTAACATTAGAATTTCTATAGTTAACTTATTTTAATAGAAAAGTCAACTATCAAAATTAGTCGATTCAACCGCAGAATAATTCTGCGATTCAACTATAAATATCAATTATAACTGTTTTATGCGTCACCGCCGATCAGAGGGGATTTTAGAAAGTGAAACTGTCGTCAGTCACCACCGCCTATAGTGGCCGTGCTCGTTCAGTCGATTATATTTTCTATGCGATTACCATGACCGGCACGAACAGTGATTTGCATTTTGCGTTGATAAGCCGGACGTTCGCAATTGTTTGTCGGCAACAGTGATTTTTCCGCGCGAAACGGCTGCACTGCCGTTGGCGATTCTGTGTCGCCTCCCGTAACCGCCGTCGCATCAATTCCTATAATATCACGCGCCCCGTCTACTGCACTACGTCTACCGAAGCACCGTATCAGCGCCGCGGCAGGTAGCCTGTATGGGCCAGCTGGTCGGGGTCGATTATTTTCCATTTCACTTTTTCTTTTTTTTTTCCCGTAACAAATATAATAAAAATTTCTCTTTCCGTCCAGCAGTATAACTCACCGGACACCACCGCGGTGGTTTTCTTTCGCTCGTCTCCACCGGACCTCAGCGCAAAACGATAACACAGGACGTCGTCACACGGTATCGCTAAAAACGTACGAACTTGGTGTGGAAAAACTTAAAATGCCGCCGCGCCGCCACTGGCGTTGTCGCGCTGCTTCGCCGCCGCCGCCCGAGCGTGTGTGCGCGCGCGCGTGAGTGTGTGCGCGTATCCTCTGCAGCCTGCTGCACACCCCGCGACGACGACGACGACGACGGCCTGTGATTTGTGATACCACTGACCACGGTACCGACGACGCCGCCGCACGTATTTGCGGCTTCCTCGCATGTCATCCGAGTCTGACGCGCGCGCGTAGAAAAAAAAAAGTGCAAGCTGCGGCTTGTATCGTGACGACTCCCCCCGTGCTGCTGGTGCCGCCTCCGTGGCATACCCGCCCGTCGTCGACATGCAGACGCGGTGGTCGTCGGACGAGCAGCTGTAGTTGCGGGACGACCGACGGTCATCGTACGCGCCCGTCTCTTAAGGCTTTCAACACGCAAAGCACAGCAGAGCTCGCGCCCGCCGCCGCCGTCGGGGTAAACGCGAGCGTGTGCTTGCGCGTCTGTGTGCGCGTGACATTTTAGAATGACCGGTTCGTCGAGCGCCGCCGCCGAAACATCTTTTCCGTTGTCCTCTACCGCCGCCGCGGGTGTGACCATGACGCTCACGTCGGCGTAAAACCCGCTGCCGCCGCCGTAAAACCTTAGGCTTTGTAAAAAATAATTTAATTTATAATAATGGCGTCGTACTCGTTGCCAAAATTCGAACCCAAACCGCCGGACAAAAGTCCGCCGCCGCCGCCGCCGCCGTCGTCGTCGGCGGCCGCGTGCGACGTCGTCAACGGCAAGAAAACCCGAGAAGAGTCCGACTGTTCGAACAACGTGAGTACTTTTTAACGCCGTATCCCGGTGTTGTAATAATCGTACTCGCGATCCTTTTTCCCTTCGGATCCCTTTATCGCGATAATTTTGCAACGTCGTCGTAGCGGCCGCTGTGTAGTAGGTAGGGTGTAGTAATGTAGTATTTACGGGGTGCGTTAAAAAAAAAAAAAGAAATTCGAGCGATTACGTAGCGGCTAGAGGGTAGAGCAGTGGTTCTCAACAAGAGGTGACATGGATCTAGTTTAGGGGCGACACGAAAAAAGAATAAAAATTTGGAAAATTTTTGTTAGGGAGACGTATGGGAGTGTATGGACTCTCATATGGATAAGGATGACGTGAATCCAAAAAGGTTTTTAACCGCTGTGGTAAATGGAAAATGGGGACACTTATCACACTCGCTCACGACACGTTATTTCCAGTCAAGGTGTTTATAGATACTACTAGTATCTATAAACCTTGATTTGCAGTAGCACGCGAGCACAACTATAGATTATTTATCTGTAATCGTGCACGCGAGTAATTTTTTTCATGTGTAGAAAAGCATTTTATCCCCTACCCATTGAAATTTCATCTCGACTTCTCATCTAAGCCCTGAAGTATAAAGTACTAGCAATTTAAAGTAATTGATGTGACTAAAAACTAAGAAAAGTTCTTTTTTAGTTTTTGTCACTTGAATAAAAAAAAAAAATAAAACGTCAATATTGAGTGTAGGTATAATGATATTCGTACTTTGAATTGTTCATGATATTTATTACTATAACGTACCGCGTTCGTATAATTTTTTTAGGACGTTATGATTTCAACTTTCTCTTGATTAGTAGTCATAACTACTGTCTACTAGTTAAATAGTTTTATGACCGAAGTCCTTACTTCCGAGTTCAGTATTACCTAGACCTTCGCCCCCCCCCCCCCCCCCCCCCCCCCCCCTATCTCGTGGCGTATTTATCAATATCGCTACACTCGGGCATAGGCCTGGTTATTTGTAACAATATTATGCGTGTGTATTAATAAATAATTTATAATTTTTTTTTTTTTTATAATACCCTTAATACGATTTTATTATACACCGAGGCGTTCGAGTTTTGCTGCTGTCATCCGTTGTCCGTCGCGTCGAGTCCATCATAATCTATATATGTATGCGCGCGCGCGGCGTTCTCGGTTTCGCGCGCGCGTGTGTTTTACGTTCAAAAATACCCATTCCATCGCCTTTCCAGAACGTCGTCGTCGCCTCTCCGCGCCCGTCCCGTCTTCGCCGCGGGTCGGGCGCTCTGCGATTAAATTATTATAACGATAAAATACGAACGACAGTAATTAACAATTATTATTATTATATTAATATTAAAATTTAATTATTACTCGTGTGGGAATATATATTTTAGAATATTTAACTAAAACTTTCGTGATAACGGTGTACAAGACTGATACGATCTATAGCTGGTGTGATGATTAATCAATTTTTCGTATCAAAAGCTAGCCGCGTGTGCGTGCGTAAGTGCGCGCGCCGCTATATTATAACATAATAATTATTTACGTTGGTCGTCGTCTCTGCCCGAGCGAGGTATGCGCGTCTTCCGCACTCGTCCCCGAGCCTTTGAATTTTTATCATTGCATGTGCTGCAAAACGGCGTTCATCGGCGAACAGTTAGGTCGATTTTTTCTGGAATTTATTTATTTTTTTTTTCAAATTTTCCGGACGTACCTACGCGGTGTGGTACTTTTACCACTACTATACCGGCTACGGTCGACGATGTTGACGGACGTAATTCCGTTTTTTGTGTAGCGCGTGTGATTACTTTTTTTTTTTTTGCCCTTTTTGAATTTGTAAGGTCATGTGCTGCTGCCGCCGCCGCCGCCGCCGCGGGCACCTTATCTGTGCGCGACGTTGAACGCCCCGTGTACTACTACCACCACCTAACCACCCGTTTATACAAGCCGCTCGCATCGTAATAACTATTGTGAAATTCGAATCGACCGCAGTGCTTTATCCGTTTCTATTGATTTTTCGTGTTTTGTTTTTTCCAGAATAACAAGTCGAAATCTCTTTCGCTGGACCTATCGAATTTGAACACCGCTAGTTTTAAGTCGTTATTAGAAGAAGTGGTCGCCTACGACACTGCCAAACAGACCAAAAGCGAATTATACAACGTACGTTTTTCTCCTATTAAACACATACCTATATACACGTAGAAATCGCCCAAATTTTGATAACACACACACACACTGTTTGTTAATTTTTTCTTTTTGCGTTGTCACCCGTGTGTTAGGTATTAATAGGTAGGTAGTATTGTACTGACTGATAAATACTTTATTTAGAATATTTTGTCGGTGCTTTTGGTATCAACATTACTTTGTGCCAAATTTTACGTATTCCTACTACCATGCCATTAGCACGGTCTAAATCGTACAATATTGATACCTGCTATTAGAGAGTACTACCGGTTAGCAAAAAAAAAAAAAAAAAACAACCGTTTACCATAATAATGGCATTTAATTTGTTGTTAATAATAATAATATTAAAATTGTAAGTAAAACATATGATGATATTCTGATATATTGTCTAGAATTGGTATATTCTCTTTCTAGTACTCAATCTATTTTGTATTTTAAGAATGAATTGTTTTGTTGCTGTTTAAGAAATATTTTGTTGTTTGGTATTCAGCTTCACTTGTGCTTGTTTTGAAGTTTTGATTTGTAGCGCACGTTACATGCTTCAGGTTATGCAACGTGTTTTTATAGGTACCTACGTTCAAACTAAAATTGGAACACATAATGAACCAATTAGTTTTTTTTATTACTTGTGTTCAATGTGAAGTGATAACACATTAATTGTGTGAAGTATAAAAATTGAATTGTACAGCACTAAATATGTACTTTATCGCACTGTGTATCTTGCTTTTTTACGTATCAGTTAAATGTGTTTTTGAAAGTGCATTTTTTTTTTTTTTCAAAAACATTGTTTCAATAAATTTTGTCATGGAAAATCTACTTTTATCCTTTGTGTATTGGTATCACTAGTAGATTAATTTGTGTTAGCATTTTTTTCTGCGCTTACTTTCCGTCAATGTCTGTTTTTTCTAGTTCTTTCTTTTGATTGTTTTCTTTTGGTAGTTTTATAGGTATATATACCAAAATTAAAATTGGTTATAATCCTTATTTAAGTTCAGGCTTATGATTTGTTGCTAAATGGGTTTTTATGTTATTCAAACTGACACATTTTAAGTTGATTTTGTTGTTGGGTAACTCATTCAAGATAATTCATTTTGTATATGTAACTGATATTTAGCCGATTAGGTAGGTAGGTACAAGGAATCAAAATCATCAAAATTGTTATAATCTACATAAAAGAAAACACAAAAGTTTAAAAAATTTTCACATTATGATGTCACACCAATTATTAATCTATGTTTTGATTTTAATTAAATATTTTACCATTTTCATATAAAATATTGAAAACAATGTAAACAAATTATTATGAAGTAAAAAATATTAAAGTTTTAAATATTATGTCAGGTATAAAATTTATAATTTTACTTCATTAGACAACAAAAATAACTTAAAGAACTATTTTGAAAACAGAAAATTTACATGTAAACTGCATACATCTTTTTGTATTTCTCAAGCAGTGCATACATATCATTTGATAAATAATTCTGCTCTTCTAGTCGTACCACTAAACGGCGTATGACTATATGATATTTTTAAATATCAATCGCGCTAAATAACTATCTAATACAATTCAGCAATGCGTTTTGAATCTTAAACTGTTTACTTAAAATGTCGTTGAATATCTTTCAAGACGCCAATTGGCGTCGGTTTGCAGTCAATGTGTTAAGTCAAGATTAAAGTTTTACATTTATGAACTAAAATAAACGTATCAATATTTATATTACAGAATCTGCTTGAGGATGTAACTCAAAATGGTGAAGATGATGTTAAACGACCGTTGCACAATCAACGTTTAGTTGATAGCCAGACTGATATTGATAATTTATCATCCAAAGAACAACTCATCAAAGACAATTTGTCTCTAAAAGCTTTTGATTTAGTACCAGATTTCAAAAAGCGGATCTCTGGCGTCACTACCAAAGTTAGTGCTCGTCAGCTTGAAGGCGGTTCATTGCCAAGCTATGTTAACCATGCCCAAGCTCTATCTGTATTGATAAACAAGAAAAAGGCCCAAAACGCTCGAAAAAAAATTGCCGCCGAGTCGTCGAAAATGGCTAAAAATGTTGATAAATTTCTTGATCTTGGAGAACTTGGGTATGAACAACTTGAAAAAAAAGATATGTCAAATTATACTAGTCATGCAAGTTTAGAAATCTGTCCTATTAAAGATGAAACTAAAGTAGATGAACAATTTAGTACACCATTACTGCGCAAGGTAATTATTATGAAAGATGTATCAATTAAAAAAAAAATTTAAACATGATTTTTTTATCCAAAATTTAAGAAATTAGGTACATAACTAAAATAAATATTTGTTTTCAAGTGTGTTTTGATTTTTCAAGAACTTAAAACATTGTTATGTTTTTGTTTCATAGTATATTAATAAGAGTGACTCAACAAATAGTTTAAATTCAAATAATTTTCTTTTTTGCCTGATTGGATCATACAAATATTATGAAGGTCTACTAATAGCTTGTTGTGTACGATTGAGTTTGAATGAGTCTTACGTGTTTTTTATTCATAATTTGTTATGTAATTAGTAGGTATCTGATATTTGCCTACTGAGGTGAGTGGCAAGCACAGGCTTTGTAACCTGTGTTTTGTTTACTGTAGAATTATTAGAGTTTTATAGGTAAAATTGTAAAGTAGGTATACTGTATAAAAATATTACTGATTCTTTGTCTCATTTGGGAAAAGTATATTTTTTCTATACATTTTTTGTTGCGACTTGTCACTTGTGATATAAATAATGTTTTACCCATGGCCATATCAATGTTGTATATTATTTTGTTTGTTTTGAAGTTTATGAGTGGTATCCTGTTAATTCTGCAATTAATTATGTTGAGTTCTTTTTGTTTTTTTTTTATTTTAGGTTAAAAAAATGTTTAAAATGTTTGTATGTATTAGCTATTTTAAGGCCTTTTCTAAACTTTACTAACTATGCGACGGTTGTACACATCCATAAAATAGTTTTATTAAAAAATATAGGTAGTGTCAGTTATGAAAGTTTTGTTTAGTGTAAAACAATGAATAAGGAATAATTAACTAGTACCTAATAATATTTTCTATAAATATTTTAGTATTCCATTTATCATACTTATGTCTGTATAAAAATTTAATATTTTTACAGCAATCGAGTCAAAACTATGAAGATCATGACACCTATATGGAAATTGATGCTTCACCATACATTAAAGATTCCAAAGATGGAATAACTAAAGGTAATTTTTTAAATAATTCAAATATAATTACCTATAAATTTGATTTTTTTTAAAATTATTTACAATAGAAATAATTATAGTTCTTGCATTTATGCTTAAGAAGCTTTTTAAAGTTTAGTGTAATTAGATCTTTTACTGCAGTAAAATTTAAAAAAAAATATATTTCATTAAACGTATAATTAATTGTGCTTTTCTTTTGTGTTTGGTGGTTATTTTTAAAAGCATACAACTTTAATTTTATTGTTTTATTTACCTATTGTTTAAAATCTAAATTACATATTTAGATTATTTATTTATTGATATATATATGTGTTTATAATATATGGTAGGTTAACAAATATTTTCCATACAGAAGTTATAAATTGTTTAATACTTTCTTAATGTAATACTTATGATTTTTATAGTATAATATATTTTTGAGTTTTATTAGTATTTGATATAAACTGCATGAAGATATGTGTTAAAAGTCAATCCATTTAGAATTATTAACATCTGATTAGGTAAGTGATTAAATTAGTTACTTGCTTTTTTTGCAGTATAATAATTTTAGTATCCTTAACCATATTTGGTAATTTAATTAATTTGGGTTGTACAAATTATTTTTGTATCGCAATTATTTAACTAAAGTGTATTTGAAAATAAATTCTTGCATAGTAGGTACTTATTGTACTTAAATTCATTGCATTTAGAATCACAAAATTTAGACGTATAATATTTATATTATTTTGTTTTGTCTGTTGAAGTAAATCTGTGACCACTGCTTTCAACTTGCATTTTAGTTTTAGAGCGGAGCAAGGATGGAAGCTATTGGTTTCACTAGGATGTGTTCTTTTGGTTTTTTTTATTGTGTGTCATTTATAGTTCCTTGGATAATGTACTGATTTAAATGTGTAGACTCATTTTTTGTTAGCTCTTGAAGTATCCTACATGTAACGCATTTATAACGCCCATTTTTTCAAAATTTTGAATTTTTAAGTCATGGCAAAAAAATTTTCGACTAAACAATTTTGTTTTTTTTTTTTTTTCGCCTTTCTCCCAACTATTTGGGGTCAGCACCCTCGGCCTATTCCTCCACTTATCACAATCATTCACATCCTCTGCACACATTAAATACCCTCATATCTTATAACAATAATTGTTTCCATCCATTACCGCTCTTACTGCTTGTATGTCTTCTTTGTCTTCTAAGAGTTTTATCAATTGGTTTGATAAAACTTTTTCCAAGCATCTGGTATTTTTTCTTCTACTTCTTACTTTTGTAAAGTTTTAAAAATGAATCACAATAGTGACAACAAACCTAGTTAAAATTGTCAACCGTAAAACAATAAAATTGTGCTATGGGCTATGGTGCAAGAGTTAACGTGTGTAGGTTACACTATAATGCTAAAACCTACAGCGTTAGTTTGAGCCCTGACATTAGAATAATATATTTTTATCATTATTTTTTAAATAATATGTTGATTTGTTTGAAATTGAAACTACAAAATTATGATTTTTCTTACAGTAAAACAAATTAATGTTAAATGTAAACCTTGCTTTGCTCAGAATTGTTTTCAAATGCAATAATTATTGCTTTTGCATATAGGTTTAAAATAATCCTGCCATCTAAACCAATATAGAATAATCCATCCAAAGTCCACCGCACTTCTTTTTTTGTTTTGTAATCATTACTATTCAGTGGCGTATTCAGGTTTTTTTTTGGGGGGGGGGGCAGTCTAGAATTTGGTTTTTTTGGGGGTGAGAAGAGCTTAGTATTTGAATGAAAATAATTTGAAAATACCATGTAATTTTACATTTTAGGGACCCCTTTGCCCCCCCCTGAATACGCCCCTGTTGCTATTCAATTACGCAATACTTCGGTGTCTATTTCAATAAAATTTAACCTTCAAAAAAACCAACCAATTTAGAAAATTTTCTGACTGACATAATATAAATACTATAGGTTTTATAATTGTATTTTTTATTGCATTAACTTTATGGAGTTGGGTTTAACTAGGTTGTTATAATAATTAAATACATTTTTTTTTTATTATTAAAAATCACATAGTTTTAACACAATATTTTGTTTATTATATAGTATTATAGTTTCATTATTTTTTTTTTTTATAATATTAAATAAATGAAGAAAGTTAATATTTTCAAAAATTATCAATAAATTGTATTAAAAAAAAACCTAACAAAACTCAATTATAATATTTTTTATTGTAAACTATACAATTATATCTAGATACTAACTTAAAATGCAGAGGCACAATTAATTATAGTTAAATTAATAAAATTGATATGAATGTAGCATATATTTTTATATAATAAAATATTGCTAACAATTGATTCCATTTTAAATAAATTAATTGTTTATTGGAGTGTGTGGTGTTTTTCTTTGTTTAATCACTTAACTTTTTCTAAATGCAGAATATTCCTTGTTTTGTGTTTTGTTTTCATTTTTAATTGGCATGCTTTTTATATTCTATTTGGAAGTACTGCCACGGACTTCAGGTGAGGGCGATCAAGATGTGAAAAATGGTTTACATCAGCCAGCCACAGTGGTAACGGATGTTAATAAAGACACACAAATGATAGACCATCGGTTGTTACACCTATTTGGAGGCCAAATTAGTAGTTGCTATCAAAATCCGTATAACGGATATACACCACCATTGAGTTTCCATTTTTTAACACCAAATGGTAACTTGTTATTTAATATAATTGCTTCCATTCTATGCGTATTAATATTGTTTAAATGATTTTGTTTTCCTTTTCAAATTTTTGTAGGTGCTCTTTAAAAAAAGTTTGTTGGTTTAAAAGTTTTTACGATCTTCATTCATAATCAAACATACATCTTTCGTTAATCTAATTTTAAGCAACATAATGTTTGTATTGAGAAAAACATTTGCAATTTTTCTAATGTATGTTCCTTTAAAACAATAGACTTATTTTAATTTTAGGAACATTTTATTACATTTTCCAAATTATGGTTGTTTATTATTTGTAGTTCATAATATTCATCATTCATACATATACCTATTTCATATTCATATTTCATTACCATATTAATAATTTCTTTTTGATGTTTTATTTTTTAAATTATAATGAATAGTAAAAATAATGGTTTTAATTGGATTCTTTATTTAAAACAGAATATATTTTTATTATAATTCCTTTGTGGTTCTTACTTTTTAAAATTAAAATATTTAACACTGTAATGAATTTTACTTCCATGCATATTGATTCCATTTAATTTTTTTGGAGGTATTTATATTTTATGTGTATTAATTACTTTTTTTGGTTTAGATTTGTTATATACACAGTAAAATTTTAATAGTTATTACTTTACATAATTATTTAATACAAATGTATTACAAATATTTAAATTTATTTTAAAATTTAAATACTTATGGACTTTGTTATGGATTACTATGTTGCTTTTTGTAAAATTTAGTTAGTGCTTTTATTTCATGGTATATAGGTTTGTGTAGTTAAATTAGCTTGGTAGTATTATCTAACATGTATGATTTTGGTTTTCATATTCTTTTTTATTTCTAAAATTATTGAAGAAATTAAAAACTTAAATTTAGTCTAATAATACTGATAGTTAATTTGTAAACCATACAACTCATTTAGTTATATATATTAATTATCTATATATATATATTATATATTATATATTAACTATATTTTTTTATACATATTAACTCATTTTAACTTTTAACATATTAACTTCATATTTAATTCATTTTCATAAACTCTGCCTATTACTGTTTTAAAATAAATATTTATGTGTAGTATTTTTTTTAAAAAATTTATGCCTTTGGGTTTCTTTATGAAACTAATTTACTGTGCAATAATTTCCTTCAAATTTAATTTTATTAATCCATAATAAATATTCTTAAATCAAAAATACAATACTGTTGTACCTGTTATTTGTATGCACTGTTTCTATTATTTTAACTCACTTATTATCTCATCATCACTTATTATAAAATTACATAAGTAAATTAAGGTCATTAATTAAAATTTAAAGTGCATGTGACTAAATTATAAGAGATTAACAGTTATAAGAATGTTACATAATTTATCTATTAGAATGAAGTTTTTGTCAGCACAGTTAATTTCTGCTCAAAAAAACATTTTTTTAAAAAATTTAATTTTATGTATCTAAGTATAATTTAATACGAATAAGAGTATACTTTATATTCCAAATAATATAATTTTACTGGTTGTATACTCATTAAATAGAAAAAAAAAGAGTATTTTGTAGATATAATGTCCTCTTAAAGTTTAATCTTAAGTCTCATTTAAATTAAAAAAATAGGTACTTCATTTTTTTTCTTCTTATAAGTGTATTTTTTTAATGTTGCCTAAAAAAATATTATAAAAAGCTATCATTTGGTTTCTAAAAATAAATTAAAATGCCATATAATTAAAAATTTTACTTTCTGGATATCTTTTTTAAAAATATTGAACATCCAAGTATAACTTTATTTATAGAAAATATCAAAAATACATTTTGGCTGATTTGATGTCAACATTATTATGCATTTGATATTATCTTAAGAATAAACAAATATTGTATTCAAATTTTAAATTATTATAATTTTGGCTTTAAATTTATTTGCTTAAAGCGGTTTTAGTTGGTTTTCTTTTTTTTTTATTAGGAACTCAATTTTTACATTTTTATATTTAATAAATGGGTCTTATGCTGTGGTGTATGGTAAGAATTAAAATTAAATATCTTATATTTATTATATTACAATGTAAAATCTTGGTCTTTTAATTTATGTATACTATAGTTTTGAGTTGTGTAATACCTATGTATTTTAATACTTCATTCAAATTTTAATGTGTCATTTTGAAACAATAATTGTTTAAGTTCTTAATATATTATACTCTTTGGTAAAAGTAGATCCAAATGGGAAGTGTACGTGTTGATGGTTTCATATTATTAACTTTTCTGTAAAGAAAGCGATATCTTACCTTTATTTTCTTACATTGACTTCTGGTTGTATTAAATATTGTAACATAATAATATATTTACGTTCTTAAATATGGTTTTTAACATTTTTCTTATTTATTTATTTATTTATAAATAATTAATACATTAAAACAAAAGTATGTTTGTTTAGTTTAAAAACATTTTATTTTGTTAGTAAAAACAGTTCTATTGATTACAAAATGTTAATGTTTTAACTACATTAGTCAGTCACTCTTTTCACTAATTCACTGTTTTTTACCGTTTCTACTCTAAGTCACTATTTGTCAATTATTTTTGAAGTTATACCAATAACAAATTTTTCACAGAAAAAAAGCTAGTTGCTGGTTTCCCATTTTATTATCTAACTAATTGGTTTTTTTAAGTCATCTTGTTAATTGGTAGCCAGGTAAATAGAACAGAATGTACGTGTTGTGGAAATGAGAATGTTTAGATGGATGAGTATTGGCGCAAGAAGGGGCTGGAGGAGTTATTAACATGTATAGCCCCCAAACATTTATAAAATGTCCATATCCAATTATAAGTACTAAAAATAGAAAAAAAAATAGTATAAGCCACCTATCCAAATTTTTTACTCTAGTTTCGCCAATGTGTAGAGGTGATGAGAGGCTATACAAAAAAGAGCAAATTTGTAATAGGTAGTATTGGAGTAATGTCAATAGTGAACAAGATGAGGGAAAATATACTAAGACCGTTCAGACTTGTGATAAGAGAGAGAAAGAACAGAAAAAAGTGTTAATAGTTTTGAAAATAAGCGATAAACAAAAAGATGAAAAGGAAGGCCAAAAAAGAGATGGTTGGGTACAATTGAGAATGACATAATAGCTGCGGGTGTGTGTGTGTGTAAAGGATTTAGATGATTGTGTTAAGTAGAGATCTAGGACAAAAGTGGCCAACCCCAAATAATTTGGAGGAAAGCAAAGGAAAAGTTTTATAAGCGGGGTTATGCTGTATTTGATAAATTACCTATTCATTTGTATTTATTATTGATATTTTTTGTTACTTAATCTTCTTAAAATTATTTTTTAAGGAATTATTCTGCTACTATCTTTTTTTTTTCACAATTGATTCAAATTAATAAAGTCATTCAAGCTCCTATACTCTAAATATAATGCACTTCATACTTATTTGTTGGCATCATGAAATTGAAATATTACTGTGGACTACTATCAGCTCACCTTATAAAATTTTTTGGAATTTTTCACTCTTTGGCAGTGTACGTTGATACTATTTTAATTTGGAACAGCTAATTCATATTTTGTATGAAGTGTTGATATTTCATTTTACAACGAAATTATTTAAGTTTAACGTTTCTATCATTATTTATTATTAATTAAATATTTTTGTTCACTTAGAATTAGTAGTTTTGTTCTTAATTTAATGTGCTGTTAATTTTAAATGTTTCAGATAACCTAGGAGTACAGACTGCATATAATATTAATAATAATAATAATAATAATAACAATAACAATAATAATAGGGTAAGTTAAAACTTTAATATTTTAGTTTATAATTTTTCTTAGTTGTATTTTGTTTTGCATTTGAGGTCTTTATTGTTGAAGTATTGCTATATTATAAAATGTGTACACGTACAATTATAATTTGTACAATTTATATAAAAGATTCCTTATGAATTATTAAAAGAAAAATAAAGTATAAAACTTGTTAGATTTTGACTCTTAAAAATTACATTAAAGAAATAATTTGTAAAAATGAAGTTTTATGATAATAGTTAAAAAAATTGTTCTTAAATTAAATTAAAAGACTTTACTCTAACTATACACTTTTAAGTAAAATATAAATTGTAGATATTTTATTGTTAAGATTTTCTACAAAACGCTTAGGTTTTCTGTTAAATGCTGAACATTATTAAGAAAAGTATAAATTTAATATTTATCAAATAACTAGGTTGGTGTTTTTTTGAGTTCAGCATTTTATGTAAACAGCAGGTGCTGTATGTAGTAACTGTTAATACTTTTTATTATAACATAATTATTATTTTTCTGATAATGTTGTAAACTTGTTGTTATATTTTTAACTTTTACATTTACATTTTTTTTATATAATATTATTATAGATAAATACAAATGATTTTTTTTTTATATTAAAATCAATTACAAATTTGTGGTACCCCAAGAAATGTGGTACTTAATAGATCTACTAAATAATAACGCCTAATAAAATTTTAAATTATATAGTTTTAATAGGTATTTAATAATAATATATACTTATGATTTACAATGAATATGATATAAAAACAAAAAATAACGTCTTCTACAATATTTTTATTACTACAGTGCACAAACTATTATTAGCTTACAAGAACGTTATATTAGTACATACTACTTATACTATCAATCAGTGCCGGATTAAACATTGGTGGGCCCCTAGGCAATTAAAATTTTGGGCCCCAACAAAATTATTTTTTACATAAATCTTTAAAAAAATTGTGGTTTTTCGTTTTCACGGGGCCCCTTAAATGAGTAGGGCCCCAAGGCGGGCGCCTACTCCGCCTTATGGGTAATCCGGCACTGCTATCAATTTATACTTGTAGTTATACTTTATATCTTAGATGGACACAAAACTAATATTTAATTAATTAATATTATGTAAGTAGTAATTACAATTGCTTGTTTTGTTTTTCATTTTCAGAAAATTAATTATGAAGATACTAGTAATACAACACATAAAAGAAACAAACAGAAAAAAGAATTAAGAAAGGTTTGCATTATAATAAGTTATGTTTAAACATAGTTCATAAATTGTTTTATTTTATTGTTTTTAGAAAGATGAAGTTGTTCGTTCAGAAGATATTCAAGGGTATCGAGGGGACAAAAACATTGAAGAAATCTTAAAATTCATTGGAGACAAAAGTAGTGATGGTAAAAAAAATAAAAGTAGCAAGACTAAGAATAAAATAAAAAGTCGAAATGGTAAAGGTTCTGATGAAGATTGTAGCAAACTGAAAAGCCGTAAAATGAAAATGACTAAGTATAATAGTTTTGAAGAAGTATCTACTACAGTTTTTCAACATATGGTTAGTTCAGAAGACGAATCTAAATCAGTTAAAAATAATAAAAAACCTAAGAAAAAAGTAACAAAACAAAACAAGTCTTCTAAGAAGTTTGCATCTACTGAACAGAGACTTAATATACTATCCTCGGAGTCTCAAGATACTGATTCTGCTGACTTTTTATTAGTTACTAACAAACAAAGAAGAAAAAAACAAAAGTCTCAAAATAGACTAAATACTACCACAAGTAATTTTCCTCCTCACGACTCCTATCTTCTCTCACAGTACACACAACCTAAAAGTGTAAAAAACAAAAAAAGAAGGAAGTCTACGTCTTCAATGCCTCATTCTAACAACTCTGAAGATGACTCCGATCTTGATTCGGTTCACTCCTTGCCGGCTTCTTCTACGCCATCTAAACAGCCGTCTTATAAAGAAGCTCTTAAAACTGATTTAACTAAACCAGGCTGTATAGTTACCACTTCTGAAGAATCAATACCAACAGTTACTGTCGCGTTACCACAACGAAACGCCGATATTATGGCAAATACTGTAAATAACGCTAATGAATGCATCAATGGGGATGTGCATGTTACTTATATTGTTCATGAACCCCAGATAGCGGATCTTGGGACCGCCAAAAAGACTGCCGTTTTAAACAAAGTTCCTGCAGCGATCACTCCACAAAGCGCTTCGCTGACTGTGCGCGTACCGTCGAAAAAGAAACAAAGCCCAATTATGTATAACAAATATGAGGTGGATACAAGTCTGTCTTTTGGATTTGAAATTGACCAAAATTTACTGTGTGATAATGGTAATCAATACTCAACCCCAGCACCAATTCCTATACCCATTGAGTACAACTATAAAGAAGTAATATTGTTCATCAAACAAGGTAATTCAATTTTAATATTAATTTAATAATATTTGAAATTTTTAGTTTTTTTGCTTTTACATTTTACCCATACATTTTTCCCTACTTTCTTTATGTTTTTATTGTTGTGTGAAGTAAGAGATAACCTTTAAAATTGAAATGTTCTTACTGTGCAGTAACATTGTTGGAATGGAGTACTACCAACTCAACTGAGTTTTAAAGTTTTTTGTTGTAAATTGGAATTATTTATTGTTTTATTTAAGTGTTAAAAAAATTTACATTTTTGAAAATAAACTAATTTGATAGAAATTCACTGTGGGTTTTTAGGATAAACTCAGTAACTCACCAGACCTATTCTTGCCCTGTACACAGTACAGTAATTTTTAAGCAATTTTTGAGGGGTAGGGAAAATTTAAACTAAATTTTTTCTCTTGTGTAACTTATGCTATTGAATATTTTTGTATATTAATGATTGCTGTTTTTATGTTTAGCTTGGCAAGATGTTGAAAAAGAAAAAATCAATGGAAGATCAAACATATTGGAGTACAAACGGGATAGCAGTGGTGTTCTTGGAGATATGTGAAATTTCTACCAAAAGTTTTAATTATAATCAATATTTGTGTTCGACATCTAATAATTTTTTTGTAATTTGAACTTTTTTCATTCCACAGAAAAAAGTTCAACAGAATTCGTTAATTTTCTTGGAGAAATTTTTATATATAGAAATTATTTATGTATGTAATTTGTAAATATTAAGAAGATAATAAAAATTTCTTTTTCTTCTCAAAAAAAAAAAAAAAAACAAAACAAAACAAAACTATATATTAATTTAAAACTGTGAATTGATCACTCAATACTTTTTCAACAAATATTGTGTATATGGTTGTTAATTTAAAAAGATCATTACAAGTTTTTTCTTTTGTTAAGTTTGTACGTTCAAGTTTGTTTGCTTATTTAAAAACAATAATTATTTTTTGGGGGCAACTAATAAAATCTACTGGTCACAATAGTAAAATTTGTGAATTATTCAAGTTTTTGGTGGTTAACACGTCAATATTAACATTTTTTTGATGTACTTCTTATAAACAAACAATAGTATTTCAAAAGAAAAAAGATATGTATTTGTTATATTCTGTATTGGGATATATTTTTTTATTTTAAATTATCTCCTTTGTGTACCCTTAATAATGTACCTTTTGAAATAATTTTGTACATCATGTGTTAGGATTTTGTTTCAGTTATATTTATGTGTAACTTACTACAGTTATCTGTAATAAACCTATTTGGTAACAGATAACTTCCGGTACTTAGTTGTACAAACCTAATTTGTTTTTATTATATGCTGGCTTAATTGGCTGAAGTTGTTCAAAAATTGATTTGTTTTATTTATTTTGCTAGAAGGCTGTAAATCTTGTCTCTTTTCTTACTTACTATTTTTTTTTTTATTTACCGAAATAATTTCTTTATGATTTTGAACTTTGTGATCTTCTCCTTAGTAGGTATAGTATATTAGTATGTATGTATATACTTCGTTTAAATCATCGAAGTTTTCATTATTGCGAATCTAAATCGTCATAGTTGGCTAGTGGAGAGAGGAAGACACGATGGCATTCTATGATGATAGTAGTGACCATAGTGGCTCATTATGCTAAATGATGAATGGGCCCAAATTTCGGCAAGAAAAGAATGCCAAATTTTTAATGACTACTCTAGTTGATTTTAGAATAAAACTAAATTATTTATTTTAAATAAGATATATATATATATGTATGTATGTATATGTCTTAATAATTATTAATATAACTATTTAGATTTATTTTTCAAATCATAATGATATGGCACACATCTTAAGGATCATAAAACTCTGAAATAAATCATTAATACCAATAAGCTTATTTATGACTTAACTTGTTTGTACCAAAAATTAGTTTTTTTTTTACATTTTAATGAGTTAAAACATAATATTTGAAAATTTCTGACAACCCCTTTTGACCGTGCACCAAATACGTAATAAATGTGCAAAAGGTCAATAATAATAAAATAAAATAAACAAATGTTAGTTTATGCAAATAAGACGTACAATTATGCATACAACTAATGCAAATGAGTAGTAACTCAAAAATACAAACTATTAGTTTTCTAACATACTAAGTTTCTACGTGTATTAGTTATATTAAATTAGCTCTTATTTTATGAATTATTTTTTTTTTTTTTTTTAAGTTGTTGGCATGTATTTGTTATGTTAAAATTCAAGAAGTCAACTTTTTGCAATGCATATTGACAAGTAAGTTGTAAATATTCTTTTTAAAAATTATCCAAAATAGAAAAAAGTAATTTTTGTCTGATTCATGGATTTAATCTGTGTATGATTGAATTCTGAAAAATGAACCATTAGTCACCATAACAGTTCATAGTTGTTTTACAAATTAGGTGGATTGGGGTTTTATATTTTTTAATCACTTGCTTGCAACAATTTATTGTAAATACAATTTGCTCTGCCTTTACCATTCTTCTAGGATCTAGAATCTAGGTGAAAAGGAGTACTTACATGATGAATTTGGAAGAATACCTTATTCATTATAGTTTGTACATTTTTATTTTTAATACTATTATCACGGTTCAAATGTGATCTGTGTTTTTAATTGTAGATTACATAGCTATAGTATCAAGGCTGGGCAAGTTGACAATTTTTTTTAACTTGTTTAGTTAAGTTAATTGAAAAACCAAAAAGTTAAAAGTTAATTTTTTAAATTTATCAAATTAAAAGTTTACTAATTAAAAAAAAATTAACTTAATTCAACTTAAAATAAAAAATATAATAGTTAATACTCTTAATTCACATGGTTTTGTACTTAGTATGACATTTCCTCTGCTTCAAAATTGTCTTCTAATTACATAATAGACAACTTTAAAGTCATTAGGTTTTTTCATTCCAAGTACACTTGTATGTATTTTCAGTAAACGTTGTAACATCGTTTTTATAAGTGAAAAAACGCCCACGTTTGGGGAAGAAGACTCGGGTGAGAAACGTACTAGTAACAATTTATTAGTATTAATATGCTCAGATCAACAGGAGTGAATGGTGTGATTTATATAATAAATAAAAGTAAACACCAAACAGTTGTTTTAAACACTTCATAATTAAATTATAGGTACCTACAGCATTTTTATTAATTTTAGAATGAGTACAGACCTGCATGCACGTATATATTCAGAAAATGTCCCTAAACAAATATTGAGTACCTAATTTTAAATCGTTGTAATTATTGTAATTTAACTCGAAATATTACCAAAATATCTAATATCGATGGTTCGAAAACAAATTTTTGTGCACTTGGCTAACATTTTCAATAGATTACATGCGAATTCGATCCTATTGATGAAGATTATGTTAGAGCTATATAAAAAAAAAAAAAATATACCAGCTAAAAATAAAATACCCGAATCACTAAATAATACAGCAGTCATCTTCAGCGCGAATTCACATTTATTTTAATTTAGTAATATACCGGCTACTATGGAAAAATAAAAATATATATAATACGCCGTAGGTGATTCAAGAGTCCGAACGCCAATACCCAGGCAAAATTGAAAATTAAATTTTTCTATACGGAAATAACTTATGTCCATAAATTTCATTGGATTATACACTTTTACATTTTCAGTTTTAATTATTAAAAAAAATTTGGGGTGGTCAAGAAGATTTTTAGGAAGACCCGGCTCCCCCCCGGACCCCGAGCCTCCCTTACAGGCTACCCACGTACACACCGATAGGCACACCTACCATTAATTATTGTAATATTGTATTTTTTAAATATAAAGAATTGATTTACAAACGAGAATTTTTTTGAGTTTTTAACTTGTATTATTTTACGAGTATCAAACATTATTATAAAATACATTTTTTTATTATTATAGGAACAGAATAATCAACACACATCGTTTTTAAAAAATGAACACCAATACTGCAACAGTACCTATAGATATTAAAGTCTCTGTTTTTAAAATCACACCTAGGTGGGGTGTACTTTTTCAAATTAATTAAAAATCCAAGTTGAGAATTAAGGGTCTTCGTCGCGTTGAATTTTATGACGCAAATATGGTCTCGGCAGTTCCATTAAATTAATAAAGCTATACTTGACCAATTTTTATTCTGCGAACGTTTCTGATTTCGTTATAACGTCTTCTGTGTTTTTGCAAGATAATTTTTGAAAATATATATTTTTAAAGAAATTATTAACGAATAAAATATTGAAATTACGACGACGTTCGATCAATTTTAAACGGCCATAAAATTATGAAAATTTATTTATTTGCAAACTCATCTTGTATAAACGGTGTTGAGGTTCTTGTCTTTAACTTAACTGATCAGTGTCGGCTCTACCAACAAAATCACAATCATGGAAATACGAAATGATATTTTTAAAAATAAAATGTATTAACACGACTCAAAATACATTTACACAATTGAAATGACTATTAATTGCTCCAAAATGATTAATGAGTGACTTGATATAGTCCAGACCCATTTACAGAACAAAAATTTGAAAGATACAAACTTAATTACACTAGAAACTCCATGAACGACGAAGACCGTTAAAACAGTTCTTAAATACCGCCTAATGAGTTTTCACTCGGGTTTATACAATTAATGTTTACGTGCATTTTATCGTCGCTCAACGACAATCGCTTTCATCCTCTACAAATTTAAATGTTTGTTCACTATGCAATTTTACTTGGATGTTTTTTTGTTTGGTGACAAAAATCAATGTACTATTTCGAGTTTTACAAACACAAAGTGCTACTAAAAAAAATGGGACCACCACCGACAATGATCGCGGCCAGGACCTCCGCGTGCCTAAATCCGCCGGGCCTATTAAACAACCGTAATAAATATTATTCGTTTAATCCGGTAAACAGTTACTACTTACTCCGTTGTAGGATAGGTATAGACGCGGATAATTTGATTTTCCGGTATATTTATTTATCCGGAGAATTCCGTTCGGGCCGGCGCGCGCAGTTGACGTCACGGCGACGGGCGCGCGCGTCAGCCGGCTTCGACCGCCGCCGCGCAGCGGGTCCGCCGCTGGTGAATTCAGCCGCGCGCGGGACTCGCACGTACCCGCCGCCGCCGCCGTTGCGCTTTATCGCTTACCTACCTACCTACCTACCGCGGTCGTCGCAGCCGGGGCGAGTCGTGTGCACACACGCGGCCGACGCGATATCGCGATATCCCGTCGCTGCTGCTGCTGCGCTACTGCAGACGTCGGTGCCTCCGTGCGGAATCGTAGCAACATGCGGATCGCACCGTGCCGTCGCCGTAGAAGCTGCTTTCGTAGCGTCGCGTCCGCGTCGTACCGTGCCGCCGTCGGTGCCACGATCGCTGCGACTGCCGTCACCGTCACCGTCCCACGAGACAGCTAGGGCGGCGCGACTGCACGCGACGACGCCGGACCGGGACGTCAGTCGCCGCCGCCATGGATTGCAAACCGGACACCGTCGGATTCTATTCCGTAGACCGGCGCATCGGCAAAGGCAACTTTGCCGAGGTCCGGTTGGCCACGCACCGACTGGTCAGAAGCGAGGCAAGTCGTGGGGGCAAATCGTCCCTTAAAATCAATCTCGCGCACGGAAAACGTAAAAATAATGCATTTTTCGACGTTGACGGTCGTATAAGATTTCAGTTTTTGGCGTGGGGAACTTTCCGCGGTTCGACCTCGCCTAGAATGACGACGTCCCCGCGTGATCCACGAGGCGTGTAAGCTGCACGGTTCGGGAGAGGGTGTTATCCTCCGAGGGCGGGGGAGGACAGCTAGGGGCACCATCTCGGAACTTTGTCATCGATTACCCACTTTGCCATTTGTCGAAATAATAATTATATTTTAATGATTATTTCGTAATAATAATATCTGCCTAAAAACCGTAAAAAAAAGTCTACCGCAGTCCGCGAACTCTGAAAGCACGTCACGCGTTGTTGTTTTCCTTACACGGCTTCGAAAACAATCGCGTTTAGTGTTGAAAAAAGTAGAGGTTTTTAAATTTTTTGTTTATTTTTGTTATTTTTTAGTACCTTAAGGCATGTGAAGTATTCGTGTCGTTTGATTTTTTCCTGAGAACTTTTTGAAATATTTCTACGAATTTGTGTGACGTTTAAGTCTGTATTGTGCGCTTGCTATATTGGTCAGTGGCGTATCCAGGAATTTTTTTTGGGAGGGGCTGATCAATTACAAAAAAAAAAAAAAAAAAAACAACTGCAAATTAAGTGATTAAAAAAATATTATAGTTACGGAAACAACGTATGTCATATTTCCGTATGGTTGTCTATGTGTATTATAATATTATTTAACTAATTAAGTATTAATTTAAGATTTCCTGAAATTTCGTAGGGGGCTGCAGCCCTCTCAACCCCCCTCCCTCTCTAGATACGCCACTGATATTGGTTAACGAGTGTATTATTTACATGAATTGTAAAAGTGCATTGTCAAAAACAGTAATCGAATGAGGGACATAGGCATAGGCGCAACTAGGGGGGCGCAAAAGGGCCTTTAGCACCCCTGAGTTCAAATTTAGCACCCCCTGTTATTTCAAGTACAACTATAATAACAATTACAGTGAAATACCGTCAACATTATATTATTTTAGGTACTTAATTTTAGCACCCCCCATATTTTAGCTCTAGTTGCGCCTATGGACATAGGTATTATTTTTCGACTTTGTAATTTGTATCAAATACGCTGTCACAGGTACCAGATACCTAGTGTTAGTACTGGACGATAAATCGTAATAATAAAACTTAGTAGGTTATACATCAATGAAATGAACGTTCCATGAGACAATATAAAAATCGATTTTCGTAAGAGTAATCGGTGTTTAATATACAAACGTTTAATTAATTTACCTATATAAAATACATGAAGTATAGGTCAATATAATAAATACGTCATACACACCACATGCGTTATTATGTACTTTACTTCGTAATATTGATTATTAAAAACGAAATTTAGGGTATGATTATTACTGTTGATTAGCTAACGGCTAAGGATTTACATAAGTAGGTATGGGTACTTATTTATATGTACGATATGTAACTATTGTAAACAATATTATAGTTAAATTTAATCCTGATTCCTGCGTTCTCCAGGTCTATACGGTCTCTAATAATAAATGTATGATAAATATATGTATTATTTAATCAACGACCAAGAACAATATTTTCTTATGAGTAGACTTTTTGAACAAGTTACATAGTACCTATGTATACAAATAAAAAAATTAATAAAATCGATATACATGTATATTTATGTGTATATTTTACAGAACAAAACATTACAATAATTTTGTAAATTTTCGCACTTTCTTTAATAGCACGTTATACTTATGATACACAATTATGCCAATTAATGTTATATTTTTGTTTAACTTTAATTATTGCTCCTGTGGAAATTTAAAACCTAGTAAAACCTTAAAACCCTATAAGAACAGTGAGAACAGAACTGTCAAAAATAAATTAATTGTAGAAACACTTTAACTGCTGTATCCTTAATTGTATTCATAATAATATGCGTTATTTGCGTACGTACTCGAGTTAGTATTATGCTCAATGTTCGATTAACGAATTAATTAGGGTCGGCACGGTACGCTTTAATTAACTCGGATCTTTACAAAACATTACGTCGATGAAACATTGTATTTTTTTCTGAAAATCAGTGTGGCTTATGAAGTTTTCATACTGCTCGAGTCTTGAATTTCATATTTTTTTTTTTCAACAACCTTACATTTTCACCGATCAATACAATTTATTTACATAGTTTTAACTCGGTTTTTAACAAGTAGTTGTGTATTACAAATAAATATAAGGTAGGTAAAATATAATTATTGTACGGTAAATATTATATTAATACTTATGTTTGTCATTTACCTGTATATGGTTGCCATGGAGGTGATGACACAGCATAGGAATGTTTTGTAGTTATTAGACTATTTGTTTATAATGTCTTCTATTTTAATTATAATATGAACAAAGTGGGGTTTAAATTTTCTTATTTTATCTGTAGTGTATTTAACAGGGATTGGGTACCTAAGTTCATTTACCATTAGGAGGGTTGGTGTTACAGCTATTACCATGAATTAATTAGTCAAAATAATTAGTTTTAGAGTAACATAATAACCATTTAAACTCTCTCAATAGTTTATTTATATTTAAAAATAATTAATTTTGTTAACGTTTTCATCGCTGTGCATGAATTACACTACATACATGTCCCTAGAGGAAAATGTTACCGAAGGTATCCACTATAATAATGATATACGGTATTACGGCTGCTAATAGAATAAAATACATGAGAAACTGAATTATTCAGACAAACACTATATGTGTGTCGCGTGGAACTTTTATGCGTTTGATGTTTTAATTGTACATCGTTCACACTAATTATTAACACTATTGTTTGAAACGATCAAAGTGGCTTAAAATATTAAATGTTTTAAACCACATTAATATAGTATAAAACTGTTAAATTAAATCTATATACATATATATCTATATCTATACTACTATATAAAATGAAGTCGCTTTTTTTTGTTCGGGATAAACTCCGAAACTACTTATTGGATGGTTCTGAACGCAGTTGTGTTTTTTAATTTTTTTTTTTACATTCTTTTACACATTAGCTGATATCGTAATATAATTTTGAGTTTATTAATATAGAAAACTATAAGGCTTTATTATTATTTATTATTATTCAGTAAGTATATGCGGCATTCGAAAATATTTTTGTTTTTGTTTTTTTGTTCCGAATTCCGAGTGTCCGAGACCAAAACTCATAAAATATTGTTTTAACCTTTTAATGTTGCCATTTTCTTTTCAACGTTTCTTAAGAAATTCGTTTTAAAAGATGTAATTGTTTTTAAGAAAATACAATGTAATACATTCTGAAGACTGAAACCATGCTCTTTTGCGATTCACGCGAGACGTTTTGAAGAGATGACATGCAACTATGTCAATTAAAAGAAACCTTGAGGTTTCGATCAAATTTCGTTATTCAAAGAATGAAACACTCAACCTCAAAGTTCTGTTTGTAATTATTTTTAGAGTGAAAAACATTAGAAGAAAGTTGAGACTAAATTGAGTTTTATGTGTGATTATGTAGAAAAAGAGTGATTGTCACATTTTCAAAAAGGTAACAGAAATTCAAATAGTCATTAATTAGCTCTAAAAAAAATATAGTTTATATTATACATAATAAAGTAGAAGCGATTTGTCTACCACCTAAGTGCCTATTAAAATACTTTAATCGATTTCGATTTTTTTTTTAAACGTTCTACGGATGATATATTTGTGCCAAAATTCGGGGTATGCCATATGGCATCTTAATTTTTTTTAAATATTGTGCGCCTCTAAAGTCAACCCTTCAAAAAATTGAAAATCAAATTTTGATGTTAACTTTTAAAACTTCAAATTCTTCATACAGGTTTTTTAAATTCAAAATGGGTGTTTCCGATTTTATTTTAGTGCTTTCTCCTCCAAAGTTAACCCTTTAAAATATAGAGGATCAAATTATTTTTTTTTTAAATAATTTATTAAGTTACGAAGATAAATGGTGATCTTTGCTCTTTGGCGAGAATATATTTTAGCCTATGATCCGCGTGTCCGTAAATTACTTCGTTGTCGGAGTAGGTACACACTACACGCGTCTAGTATTGAATTGTATATCAATCGATTGAGCGTATAGAAAAATAATAATAATTTGGTTAAATAATATACTTTATTTAATACTGTATACTTATGAACATCACACAGGCTTAAGTTATAAAAACAAGTAAATATTTTTTTTTGCTTTAGCATCCTATAGAAACGGAAAATCGCTTTCTCTTACGTACCCGGAAAGAAAGGAAACGGTATAAGCCCTAGATAAACTTTTTAAGGCTCTATAATATTTGTAAGGGGAGAAATTCTTTTTTTTTTTACACCTTATAGGCTATATATTTAGTTGTATTATACGATTTATACGATGTTGATATAGGTACCTATTGGTTTTTTTCATACGAATACGGTGTATAGTCGATAAGATTAATTGATAAAACGCAAATCTGATTTAGGGCTTATTTTTTATTTTTAATAAATTTATATTTTCACAAAATTGTGTAATTTGCGTGACCAACAAATCAAATTCTATGGATTTGCACGTGCAGAAACTTTTGTTCGAATGACGTAAATAAAACAATTTTATTTGTGTAAAATATGCGTGATGTTTATGCGAGTGCGGTTAAAACATTTCTAAATATATATATTATATTATATATATATATATTATGTATAACATTGCGGTAAAACGTGAAACGCCAAATAACCACAATCTACGCGTGACGTACGTGTATGTGCGTGGGAGCAAACATTCACGCATTCCATAAAATCAGAACATTTTTAGTTTAGGGTTTGTTCAGCCAAATAAACGTAAATTCCTAAAATTTAAGAAGTCCCATTACAATAGATCATCCCTATCGGGATCTTCCTTTTTTAAAAAAATAATTTTTATTTTTAGAGACGAGCGAGGAATGTATATTGTTTTTACAATGACGTTTTTTTTTTCCATCAACAACTTTTCGTATAGAAGGAATGTTTCGGTTTTCAAAGTCAGTAACTTTTCAAATAGGTTTTTTTTTTAAATATTGCTTACTTTATATTTAATAATAATTATTATTGTTGATTGAACATTGTGGCTTGAAGATTTTTTTAAGGTTTTTCTTTGTTCGTGTTTTTGTAATACTTATGTAGTTATTTATTATAGAAAACATTGCATCCTTGATATCAACAAATTTATACGTCCTTTAGTAATATAAAATTGTTCCGAGATTAAAATTAGTTTGTTTTTACGTTTGATGGAAATTGTTTTACATGAACTCGTTTTTTAAAAAATTGCATTTCTGCGTTACTATGATCAATGGAAGAGTTATTTTTGTGCCGTGATACTTATAAACAGTCTTAAATTTATTGTTAACTAAAGCAATTTTAAATGCAATTTTTCTGTTGATTAATGTAAAAAGGTCTTATAATACACACGCAATATGTTCTAAAAGGATGTGTGTATACAATTATGTTGCCTTTTGTCGGTCCACCAGATATGACCATAAAATAAATGATATGAGATGACATAGATCCATTCAACAATATATGTATCAATATGAGTATCGTTGTTAAACGGCCGCTGTGAAAATAGCGTTTTATAGACAGCAGCCAGCAGGATTGTTATGTTTGCTAACGACCGTTGTCGAATTTCAAATCTAATAGAATTATAATTTCAACGTGGTTTAAAATTAATACTGTTATGTCAATACGCACACACTTAGTTAATGTTATATTTTATATGATCATTTTGGTCAGTAATGATCAAATTATTTACGCATAATGATTATTTTTAGTGTTTATTATAGTTATTAATTATAATACTGTTTAAATTAAAGATTTGTTCAAGAAAAAAAAAGAATCGTCAAAGTTATTTGTTTTCCCAACATAATTCGAGTAATTTTTTTTAGTTAAGTAAGTTTAAAAAATAATTATGTTTACTTTATAATCAATAAAATTTTAATTTTTTAAGAAATACAACGCGATGGTAAATTCTATAGTTTTTGTTAGACATATTGGCTACTATGTAAAATTATCATTATTATAATATTGAAAAAGAGTTCAAGACCTGTTGAGTTTAATTTTTAATGTCTGTCAGTAAATTTAAATGGTTTTATTATAATCTAAATATTGTATATTTTGATGCAATATTTCAGTCTGTCAGAACATTTACTATACTACGAAAATCATTAAAAGTAAAAAATATTTACACATTAGTTTTAATAAAATATTGTAAACATAAATAGAAATAAATATAGGGATAAACTCGTTACAGAAAGGTACCATAGTTGTAAAATAAATATAGTACAAATGCGAAGCGCATAAATTTGTTTTATAATTACTTTTATAGCGACATTTTGGCACGATTACAACTATTTAAATTTGCGCGGGAGATCAGCCGAAAAATTTGATATTCTTTTTTGCAGCACACGTTGAACAGGTTGTCTTCAGACGCATATTGTAGTTACACGGTTTTTACTCAATTGTGCTACGATTTCTAATGTTAGAAATGGAATGTCAAAAATGTGTATCATATATTATTGTGTCCAAAATTCGGCTTTCAAAGATAAGATTTATTATAATAAGTAAACTTTTAGTAGGTACGTTGTGTCAGATTACGTTGCTTAACGTCGAGGATCCACTGATGGTCCTCAATTCCCTAAGCAATGATACAATTCTGCGAGTGGCGTCAAAATTTCAATGTATAGTTTTTGAGTGCTGCTAAAGTGAATTTTGAGGCAGTCGACGTGTTAAATTCAATTAGATACCACTATAATAGTTATTGTACCTTTATTATGTGACATTATTAAGATATATTTTTATTCTGTAATGCAGTTTTCAGTATTTATAGTGTTCCGCATAAAAACGATCAATAAATAATTACAATACTCAATTTCTACCTTGTTTTGTCCTTTACTGTTGTTTTTTTATAAATGCACAAAAATCGATTATACCTGTGCATGGTATTATGATAAAATATTGTTTTTTAATCTTCAAAAGTCCAACTTCTTTTCTATCACCACCTATAACATGGGATATTATAGAAACCCTGCAGTATTCAACAAATTATATTTTCAATAAAAAATGTGTTAATTATCTATTTATTTAAAAAAAGAAATTTATGGAAGTTGTTTGAAATGTTGACGTGAACCGACGAGACTATAGAGAATTGTACATCGTACATGTATCCTATGAGTATTGCCCGTTCCTATAAACATACTCGTAATAGTGTGTTGGTATTTTATTTCGACCTACTGTTTATTTATGAGGTTTAAACTACATCCAATTTACTATTATTGTTCGAAGATAAAAGTCGACCAACGAGTGTTTCGTTGTCCGGGTAAGCGTTTTTTTCCTAATGAATACAGTTTACTGCTGTCGTATACCAACAGTATGTATAGGTATTATAGAGTTCAGTATTCGTTATAGTTACCGTCTAGGAAATTAAACGAATTTCGATTTAATTTATTAATTTTTTGATTCCGGATAAAACAAAAACAAATTTGTGTATTAGGGGATTTATTTCTATTTATGGTCTTTCAGACAAAGTTTTTTGAGTAGATACTGTATGCTGGTGGTTTTTTTTTTTTTTTCATTGATAATTACTGCCTCGGCGGCTGGGGCCATTGGCTTTATAAAGATACTTTACATGTTTATTTTTAAATTAATTATAATAATACATTATAAAAAATATATGCGATACAATATGCGTTTGTAATACTTATTTTCGATTCTATTTTATATATTTTTATGGAGTTCTGTGTCTTTGAGAAATTTGAATACATTAATGGTGTTAAGATTTTCTGCTAGATGGTGGCTCAAGTTGTTCTTCAAACGTTGTGGCTCGTACTTCCTGCATTCAGTTAGAATGTGTTTGACCGTTAGAGGGTAGTTGCAGGTTGGTCAAGTGGGAGGGTCTTCTTTCTTCATCAGGAAAGAGTGTGTTAATTTGGTGTGTCCTATTCTGAGCCTATTTATGGTCACTTATTGCTGGTGTTTTTGTTTTAGTTTCTTTCATAGACCAAGTATTTAGCGTTTTGTTGAAACGTAAACCATTTAAGTTATTTAAATTTGCTTTCGTTCAACACAACTACGACTAAACACTATATTTAAATCTACAATCTATTACGGTTAACTATTTTTTTTTTATATTTATTGATTTACCATTTAATCGAGTTTTAATAGAGAGAAAAAAAGCAAATCTGTCTGAAGTTGTACATTTTTTTAATATTTCTTTGAGTTATGAGTCATAAACGAAAAAGCCGGAATCACTCTAGGTTGCATAGGTAGTTTGATGCTGTGGGTCACTGTTTTTTAAGGTTCAATTAGATATTGCTGTATAATTCTAATATATAACCGGTTAAATTTTCAAGTTCTATATTTAGTTAAAATTATCAAAATTGTTTATAATTTTTATAAAGTTGAAATTTGATCCATTCCAACAGTGTGTAAATAAATTATTTCATTGGATCTGAACAATTTTAGAAAGACCTTTTGTTAATTACTCAAATCACTATGCAATTACGTTTACTAACCGAAATCGTGTAATCTGGTCTTTGATTTTTTTTAAGTCTTAAATTAGCCAAGAAACTATGTTTCTAGAAAAACATTAAAAAAAAAAACAGCATTTTATCAATATGTAATTATCTCTCGCCAAACTCAGAATCTAAAATTTATTTCTTGTTTGGGTTTTGTATGTAATAAATAAATTGTTAGTTATACTTACAAATTTAATGTATCGAATTTTTTATTTGTTGAAATTATGCATACTTAAGATGCACACAAATAACTACTATGACTAATTTAATTTGGGTTTACAGGTGGCTATAAAAATGATCGATAAAAGAAAACTGGACGCAGTTAATCTGGAAAAGGTTCATCGAGAAGTGGACATTATGAAACAATTGGACCATCCTCATATTATAAAACTATACCAGGTGAGTGCAGAATTACAAGTTTTGACAATATTTTTTTAGAGAAAATTTATTACGAACCTAGCACGTATGTACTGTAGGTTTTATAATGCTGAAGGAAACTGTAATAAAAAAAAACATTTACAAGTTTAGTATGATCTAAACAACATAGTTACCTTTATTTGGATGAACATTTTTTTAGTACACAACATTTTAATTATTACAGATGTTTTTATATCGTTCGTTTTGGTTAATATTTGTTTTTAGCTCTTTTCTTATATTTTAAAATGTATTGAATTTTTCACATATTTTTGGAAAGGATAAAGTTTTGTCATACAAATTTCAGACGGTTTCGTTAATTATTTATATTCGTTTTATTTATTTATATTGATGGTGCAGAAATCGTTTTATAAACTACACAAAAGTCCAATAAGAGAGTATCAAAGTTTAAAACTATGGAAAAACGAAATTATGAACAATATAAAAATTGACTATAAGAAAATGGCAGTCTTGACTGTTTAAATAAGATGGATTACTCAAAATCATCTTTTGTACCTATAATGTCCTATATAGATAATTGTTAATTATTTTTAATTTGTGTTATGAAAGTATATCTATGATAATATATGATTGAATATTTTAACAATTCTCGGAAACTCTTGACAGTAGTCGGTGCCTAGTGCCCCTACTGCCTTATTGTCTTGTCATTTAAAGAAAAAAAAAAAAAAACATTAGAATTATTTGAAACTATACCGTTATTTCTTTGTAGGTTATGGAATCAAAAGATATGATATACATTATTTCGGAATATGCCAGTCAAGGAGAAATATTTGGTAAGTATCTAAAATACAATCTTTACAATATTTTAAACAAAATGTAAATATGGTATAAATATTACATTGTTCCTATTAACCTATTCCTATTCAAGAATTATATTAACACTTATGTTACATCTTACGAGTATGTCGTATACTCCCATACAGTTAGTTAAGTTGTTTGTTCGGACATAGATTTACTAAAATTATTTTTAAATTAATGATGAATCGACTTCATACGAATAAAAATAGGTCAAAGTTTATTGATGTATCGACGATTGCTATATTCATTGAAAAATGTTTAGCCAGAAAAAAAAAACACAAACTATTCCGTAAAAATAAATGATCTTAACAGCTATAATACAATTGAAGTATACTTTAATTTAGTAGGCGTTCAACTTTTCTTAATTTTTAATAGCATCAGTCCAGGCAACAATTTTAAAGTACATCAAAGAAATTCAAAATTGAGCGTTATATTTTTATACTTAATTTTACTTTAGTATTACTAAAAAAGTTGTTAATTTAAATAATTCTTCTCAATATAGCTATTATGCTATTAATTATGTTGATGATAACTGTAACTGTACCTAAGTGGAGTTTATTCAAGTATGTTCAATGTTGTGTTTTATCATTTTCAATGTCGACTGCAAGTGTGAAATCAACAAATACAAGCAAAAAAAAAAAAGATGTGATACATAATATTTGTGTTTATTTGAACAGTTATTTGTTGTTCCCGCAGTCTTTTCATTTTTTTTTTTTTTTTAACGTTTTGCATGTATTTTTCCTCGGAGATTAAAAATGTGTTATGGTTTATTGATCGTGAACATTAATAACTTATAATATAGTTAAAACAACCAATGGGCAATATGGTCGTGTAAATAGAAAGTAAAAAAAAAAAAAAAAAAGTCAAATAACATAGTTAGAACCAAGTTTTATACGACACGTGGTATATCTTGTACAGGTATTATCAAAGGATCAATAACTTTTATTAATATAAATTTTTCAATTTGCGCGAGTATTTCAGTAAAAGCTGGAAGTCATTGATTATAACCATAAGAATACATCGTTTGGACTTAAAAATAATGAAAAAATCGCACAAAAATGAAAACAAAATTAATTGGCATCGTACAGTTTACTCGTTATGGGTGCAGCTCGTGCAACGTAACAGCAAAAAGTGACGATAGGTGTTCTCGAAAACGTCCAAAGCACACGTAATAATATATCGAACGTGAATTCAAAAACGATTGAATCGGTGTACTTTTTTTTTTTTTTTCATTAGGAGGAAAACAATAATAACACGAAGAGCGCTTTATCTTTGTTAAATTGTTCACCTTCGTGAAAAAATCGGTGTATATGCACCGAACTGCTGCGTCAATAAGGGTATACTTATGTATGTATACCTAACGTGAAGGGCGCACTGAGCGAAAGTATGAAAATACGGTAACCGAACGGGACGGAGGGCGGGAGGTTAGGTATCGTGGAAGACGCGGGGTTTTTCGGTTAGGTTACGTACGTTACGTATACGCGTGTCGCCGCCCCCATCCCGTTACCCGCCGCTCGTATGCACAGGGTATCCCTTAACGTTCTCGCCGTGTTCGTCTCTATCGAGAGTCTCGTTTCTGACATTTGTTTTGAAAATTTACGAATCGCGGTTTCACACAATTGTGGTGTAATATTAAAACGTATATTACGTATATACGCGTTTGTTGTTTTCGGCGCCAAACCGCGATCGTTTGCACTCGTTGTAACACAACCCGCAACACGACGTTATTGTTGTTTCGCTTTGTGTCCCAGACGCACAAAAACTATGATTAAGGTGTCGTGTAAAAAGGCGGTTTGCAAGCCCGCGAATAAAACGTCGTGACTTGCATTAAAAAATATACGTTAGACGAAAAATCGTACGATCATCCTGTCACCCTGTACGGCGCGCCGGCGGTTAAGTCTGGCCACGAGCACAAAACCCGGTGACGACGGCGGGGGGGGGGGACGCGCGTACAACAAAAGAGAGCGCGTGCTAGAAGAGAGGTTTATTGATCGTCGCCGGAGAACGCGGTCGCGACCGGCTTGAACGCCAACTTTGCCGCCGCCGGTGGCTTTAACCGCCCCCCCCCCCGTTGTCGTCGGCCGAGCGGCACGCACCGCACAATGCGTCGACCCCGAAAAAGCGCGTGTCGTCGAGACGCCGTGATACGTCGTCGTAATACGGCGTGTTGCGTTTTGCTCACCGCCGTCCCTGCACGGAGCAGTCGCATTTGGGATGCGCGTCTGAAAAAAAAAAAAACTGCATTAATGGTTTTGACGCGACAGGACCGCTCTGTGAATTTCGGTCCGTATTTTCGTTTGCGTTTCTTCTTCTTTTTCGGCCTTTTATAGGCCCATCACTGCTCCACACAGCCTATCGTTTGCCAGTTCCTCCGGGTTATCGACCCCGAGTATCCGAAAACGCTGGCTGGGCACGCCCGTCCATCTTTTCTTTGGCCAGCGGTCGCTGTCCTTCCGGTTATAAGCGCGTATCCTTCGTTACGCCACTCGATCTCTACGTATACGTGTCCTTCTCCCTTTAAGTGTTTGTAAAATGTCCCCCGCAGGTCCTCCTTAATTTCCTTGTTGGATCTTATTTACCCGTTTGATCATTTTTTATTTTTTTTTTTTAGACCATGTCGTAGGAATTTCCTTTTTAGAAGTTTTCCTTCGTCCTCATTTGACGTCTGCCACGTTTTGCATGCACATGACCGTTTTGAAAGTATAAACATCCGTCAAATAACAGAGACTAAAATAATATTATTCGTTTGTTCGTACACTGCGCTGCACTTCGTATGTAGACCTTGCCACGGGAGTTTTAATAATTTATTTCCCCTCCCCCGGATCGATTGATCTGCTGTTAAACCTGTTTCATTTTAGATTCTGCAGAGTGTGGCAAAAGATGGATTTTGCTATTACAATTTTTTTTTTTTGCTGATGAAATGACAGTAAAAATGTTTTACGAAAGCGGGTGCATAAGACTGGGAAACGGACTGGAACGGTTCTTTGTATTGAAACATTCGTAAAAATTTTGATTGTTTTTTGGTGGTTATAACGAAAAAGAAATGCGAACAAATTTTGAAAACTGGTTCGTTTTGTATTTTCACAATAATTTCTCTAAAAACAACTTCCTAACCAATAACTATTATAGCTTTTCGCTGTTTTAGAATACAAGTAAATTACAAATACCTATTTAGTGTGATAAAAATGTCAAACAATTTGTGCTAGATAAACTATGCGTTTTTCGAATATTTGTAAAATTTCGGTAAGTAATTATGATAACATTTATAAAATTATTTACTAGCGAAATTAAAAATATGACCACACACTTATTAATTTTTTAGGTATTGCACGCTTTTTGTAATTTAACAAAATGTGTCATGGACACAATTTTAGTCTCTGGTCGAGTACGAATATTTAATAATATTATTGTCGTATAAAAAAAAAAAAAAATTTCAAATTATTGTTAGTCGATACCGCTATAGTACTTCGAGTACATGGTTTGTCGTTAATCCCGAACAATAAATTGTATTTTTTTTAACGATTCTTATCTGTCGACGTATTAATCGAGCAAACTTTTAGTTTTATTCGAGAAAGTCAATGTACGCCTACACGTGTCTCTTTACGCCTATATCATGATTTACGAGTACAAACTTACATGCATCGTAAAAAAATGTTTTTGTTTGATTATCTATTTAAAATTTTTCGAAAAAACTCAGACAATTCGTGTTATATGGGATCTACGAAGGCTGTTGTAACATAGTGAAGAAACTATATGTTATTATATAATAAATAAAAAAAATAAAAAACGACAAGTAAATGTGTAAATAATGAACAAGTTACTGTTATTTCATACCGAGTAAATGATTCTAATATCAAAATTATAATAACTATTTCTTAATATTGTAAAATGTAAAGTAATCAAAACGGTTTTTACATTTTTATTTTATTGTAATATCTTGGTTCAAAAGGCAATTTCAGTTTTTTTTTTTCTGTCAACAAATTTTTTCGAAATATATCGGTATCTTTTTAAGTCGAACACTCGTACCAAAATTAAATAGGCTTCTATAAATAGAAATAATACAATTCAAATTTGTACGTAGTTTATTTTGAATCTAATTATTATAGAAAACAATATATTTGAGTGAATTTTTATTTGCTCAATACAACGATCAATGTAAAAAAAATAATTTTTTTTACTTTAACAAAATTATAGTATAAGATTTAATCTAAAATGTTAAACTGTTATTCATTATTTTGAAATTATTAGGTAGAACTTGAAGCTGTTCAGTGACCGGTTTTTGTGGTACAAAACATTGTTTCATCGCTATTAAAATAGAATATTTTTAGCTTGGTAAAACTGTAAAATTTAACTTAGGTATATAGTTTTTTTTTATTATTGAATTAAAATTTTAATCGGAACTATTTTGAATATTCTATATATTAATTATAATTCGGTTGGTGCAACATTGAACAACAGATAAAGTATGAGATACAGTGCATTAAGCTTTTTTTTTTTTATAGAATTAGTTAGTTTTTGAAATTGAACGTAAAGAACGATTATTTTATACTTTTTCGCGTGTATATTATATAGGTATTTAAAATTTTAACTAAAATTATTTATGTTTACCTATATAGATTGCGCAATATATTCAGCCATTTTTAAATGTTAATCGTAAATAATTGCAAATTTGTTTTCTTAATCATCTCTTCATGTGAAAAGAGTTAATTTCATTTTTCATTAACAGCTCACAAATCATAACCTTATTTCAATCAATTTCAAGTTTCCTAATAACTCTTTAATACATTACATTACCGAAGTTTTTTCAGTGTCCACTACCTTAAACAAATAATAGTTTTCATATAAAATGTATATATATAGTACAACACAAGTTGTTTGTTTAGGAACCTATACTGGTAAATTGGTAGGTACACATTTGTATGTGCGTGTCTCGTTTTTGTGAGGTCCTAGACAAAATTCTTTTACACGCTTTTTTTTTTCAACAGTGTACGTTTATGTTTAATATTATCAATACTGTATATAGAGAGTGAGAACAAACAATTAGAGATAAATTATTGTTTGTTATTCTTATTTAAAAGTAAAAATATGAAATAATACAAATATAGATAAACCGCGTATTTGAGTTTATTGTAAAACGTGTTATTTCCTAAATGTTTTTGCAGATAGATAACAATTTTAACAACAAAAGTTTCATAGTTTATGATTTTTTTATAGGTACATTTAATTTTTGTCAAATTCATTTCGAACTTCAAAGTATATGTATTCAAACCTTAAACCCAGCCATTATCAAGGGTTATTTTTTACAGTTATTTTGGCTCAGCTGTTTTTTCTTTGTTCGTTTTCAACAATTTTCATATCATTTTGTAGAGAAAATTGATCAAGTATAAGTACTATAAAGAGTACGTGGGAATAAAAGAAAGAAATACTGGCGAAAAATAATTGGAGATTTTGACCTTCAAATTGTTAAACTTTTTCCAGTAATAGAAATTTTAGGTTAGCAGCAATGTAGTGTGTACTAATCGTGGAATGCATATTATATTAGTTACGTGGGTGTTATTTTTTATGGTGGAAAGCAGCGTTCTTCGAAAGTTTCATGTTATTCGCTATATCCGTCGTACGTGGTTTGAGTAAAATGTTTTATTTTATATTTTTAGTTATTGTGTGGACACATAAGCTTCTGAGAAAATTTGGTACATTATACCGTTTTTACAATAGTAGAGGATTTAGAGAAATTATAATATTAAACCAGTTAATAACAAAACACCCAATTTACAAGATTTTCTTAGGTCAAAAAGGCTTGAATGGACTGGCTGGTCATGTATATGGCGTGCAGAAGGTGTAGATTAATTAGACAGGTTCTCATTAACAAGCCAAATAAAAAACGACACGTGGGAATTTCACGCCAACGTTAGATGGATCGAGTAAAAGATGACTTAAGAAGATTAAGAAATTGAACAAGTATTGAGAGTGAGGATCGAGATCGATATATTATATTACAACAGTTGAGTTTATTTTTCACGTCTGTTCATAAAGTAACTTTATTCATAACTAAGGGCAAGAGTAAATAGTTACCAAAACAATACATTAATGACTATTACTTAATCCGTGTTATCCAAAATGTGATCCCAATGAACTTTTCTTGTAATTATTTATTATTTCTTGTGATCGCAGACATGATACAACTGAGTACTATACAGTTTATCAACTTTTATTTGTTCTGTAAAAAAAAAAAAAAAAAAATTGAATTTTTTTATCATCTATATTATTTTTGAAATTATGAGTGAGAATTTTACGTTGAGCTGTCGGATTTGGAGTGCTTCCAAAATAAATCTCACAGTATAGTCACTCACAAAACCGAACTCCAACGTGTAAAACTCAAACTTGTCAACAAACTTTTTATAAATATTGATTGGTATTATGAAGTATATAGTATAATTTTTTTTTATTATATAGTATATAGTACGGGCAGCAGAAAAAATATTTCTTGTTAATATTTAATACTCTTGAATTGTGCGTCAGAAAAAAAGGTTTTAAACAATTTTTTTTTCTACAGATTACATTGCCAAGTATGGTCGAATGACCGAAGCGGCGGCGAGGAAAAAGTTTTGGCAAATACTTTCAGCTGTCGAGTATTGCCACAACAGGCACGTTGTTCACAGAGACTTGAAAGTAGGATATGATAAAAAAATGTATATATTATTACAATATATTTGTTAAAAAAAATTTTTTCTCGTAAAAATTTACTATGAAAAAAATATAGGATTTTATTATCTGTCAAAAAATCATACTTCTGATTTCCCAAGTATTTTATATAATTTGGTCTTCAAAGAGTCAGCAAGAATTTATCTTAAAACAATTCTTATGGTTGAAAACTTTTTTCAGGCAGAAAATTTGCTGCTCGATGCTAATATGAACATCAAAATTGCCGATTTCGGTTTCAGTAACTATTTTACGCCCGGCGAACAGTTGGCCACTTGGTGCGGATCACCTCCTTACGCTGCACCGGAAGTATTTGAGGGGAAAAAATATTACGGTCCTGAGATCGATGTTTGGGTAAATAGTCTTAATTGTACATAAACGCACGTAGAATTAAAACAACCATGTATGGATTTTAAATAAAACGAACAACAAGTATCTAATAACTAATATACCTACCATTAGGTATATTTTATGTTTGAAGACCAAGTTTTATTTTGCGCTCATTCGTTCAATAAAACGTATGTTTTATAATTTTACTTTTGAACGGACTCGCACTGTGTTTATCACCAAAGAGGGGAGAACAAACGGTGGGTTTAGGGTCGTATTCCCCTTTTAGAGCTTTGTCTTAACATTGTTTTTTAAATTAAATGGGAGGTTTTTATTTGTTTTATCTTTTATGAAGTAGGTATTAGTGAACTGTACGTTAAAAAAAAAAAAAGAACAAAGCTGTAAAAGTACACCGTAATTCACAAGCACTCGTAAGTAATAAAATATGTTACCTGATCGCGGTAAAACATGATCGGATCACAGAATAAATTATTTATTCCGTAACGTGCATTTTTAAAATATTACTATAGTTTGTTACAATTATTGTATCAAAATCTAAACTGTTGAACAATGAATGTTTGAAATCTTCATTATTCTGACATTTGCAGATACGTTTGTCGTTTATTTTCGTTATTTTTTTTTATTTTTTAGAGCATGGGAGTGGTACTGTACGTGTTGGTCTGCGGAGCACTGCCATTTGACGGAAGCACGTTACATTCGTTGAGAGACAGAGTGTTATCCGGACGATTTCGTATACCATATTTTATGAGCACTGGTAAGCGAAAAACTTTTAAAAACATTTAAAAACAACAATACCGAAACGAATTTTGAAGTATTATATTTAAACAAGTGTATAATGCATTTAAAGATTGCTTAAAGTTCAATGTTTCTTTCACGAATCATTATCATCATTATATTATATTAATTATATTCTTACTTTATTAAACAGTGGTTATGATAAAAATAATTTTAAAAGTATGAAAAATAGAAAGAAAATGACTTGTACATCATAGTTGTTTTTGTTTTACATCGTCTAATATGATGACTATGATGGTTTAAAAATAATTTATGTTCATTAGTGTCCAAAATTAGTACACAAACTCTTAAGTCAAACTAGATACCCGGGACCTTTTTTCATTTTTGTCGTATTTATTTAATTTGTTTTTTTAATAATGCTAATGGTCAACAAACAACTTTCCATACACAAACTGTACAACGTTTTGTGGTTTTAAGTTTATGTAATTAGTGAATATGTTTGCATACATACTAAAAGCAGGTGGCAGGTGTCGTCAAATTCATGTATGGCTTATTTACATATAATATGTACATATTTGGTGTTTTTGCTTTCAAGAGTATTAATAATATTAACAAGTATTATATGCCTTTACTTGTTAGTTAGGTATATTACCTACTATAATTATATACAATTGATTACATGCTTATTAAAGACGGTTTGAAAAATGTCAAACACTATATTACAAGTTATTTTGACAAATTTAATTAAAATCCTATTATGTATGGTATAAAATAAAATAAAACTAGTTTGACATGAAATATTATTATCAATTTTTCATACTCACTGTGCCATATTTTTGAAAATCATTGTAAATAAATTATTAGGTATAATGACGTATACATTTTGTTTAAGTATTTTTACGAAATTTACCGTTTATATACACATTACACATGTACGATGTAACATACCTATATATAGGTTATAATATTTCATAAAATATAGGTATAGATTTCCTTCCTATTTACTTACAACTTTGTGAAAATCGTAAATACTATTAATAATTAATACAAAAATATTCATAATAGGATTAGTTGTTGTTTAAATTTGTGTATTGATTATTTTACCAAAAGCGGTTCACTATGTTATCATCTTTATCAGAATTTAGACGATTTTTGGGAAATTATCGTTGACATATATCTATAGACATATTTTTACTTTTCTAGTCCTACCACAATATAATCGTAAAATGTAAATTTACCATACAGTTTTGAACAATGAAACGTATATAACTTAAAAATAACAAACACTGATTAGTAATGTTTGAAAATGTCTTTATGTGTTTTTGAAGGATTTCCTATTGTATAAAAATCAAGTATAGGTATGTAAACAGACTTTCTAGTTTCTGCATAAACTGACGAGCAAAAAAAAATGTATCTTCGTCCACCATTTGTAGAAAAACTTGTTTGGCCAATATAATACACATTGATAATACGATATTCCAATAAATATACCAAAAAGTAGCTAGCTATACCTTCAAATGGTTATTTATCATCTATATACTCAACTTCTTCGGTCCACAAGTGTCAACGTCTGTCGCCGCTGATGTATACCGAGTTACATAAATGTAAATACAATATTACAATACAGGCATGTACGTATTATGTACATATTAGTATTTATCAAGTATTAACCAATATGTAGGTATATAAATAGAGTAGTATTCGAATAAAATGAATTCCATTCACATATTGGTTTTCAAAGCTCTTGATGATTCTTCTTTTAACTCGAACACAATACACACCGAAATTTCTATCTGTTGAAATGTCGTATATTTTTTTGTACCATGAACAGGGACTTTTCGACGAGAGAAATTCGAGTTGGTACAATATACTATATTTCTTAAGTACGATTTAAATTCAAAGTGCAGGTTCTTGAAGTAAAAAAGACGAAAAATACACGGTTTTACGGAGGAATATCGTCCAAAAAAGAATATCGAGCGTCGCAATAATAATAATAGCTGTTGTCGTTGGTTCACCGAAAAATTTCAATCGCAAGAATTCGGTCGTTACGCCAGGTTTTATTTTCACTCCGTGCCGGTCGCCGGCGACTCCTTTACGCGCGTGCCGTGACGCACAAATGCTATGACGTCACAGCTGTCAGCGACGCACGATCAATTACTGTTGTCGGCCGACTCAAAAGACCTCTAAATTTCTTTGCTCCTAAATTTCTTTACCCGGGTCAACAAATGTACAGTTATTTTCTATATAAACGCGTTTATTAAGTCGTTAGACTTAAACGGTCATGTCTGTCTCCGAATATACTTTTTTGGTCTCGGGTTACGTCTCGGCTCTAAGTTTAATAATACATAATTACCTACGGATTTTTCGATTCAATGTCGCTTGAAACGATAAAAAAACATCGATCATTATTGTTTTTTTAAATTGTAACTACACCAATTTTGAACACTGCGCAGGTTGCGAATCACTGATCCGAAAAATGCTCATATTGGACCCGAACAAAAGATACACCGTGGAACAGATCAAGCGGCATCCCTGGATGTTGGAAGAAGCGCCGAGGTTATTGCCGGGAACGATCGCGGAAATGCCCGCCGAACCCAACGATCAGATTCTGAGATTCATGAGCAGTTTAGACATAAACACGACGAGAACTAGACAGGTAGATAGATTGCAGTTTGCTTAGAAAACGTTTTTTTTTTTTTTTCATTTTTTGAAAACAAATTTTTCATTCTTTGTATTTACCATTTTTTTTTTATAAATATATATATATATAAATAGATTATTTTGGTTTTGTAGTACTACTAATACTATATATTAAAATGTTTTCTTTACTATGCGAGGTGTTTATTGTTATTGTTTTCATTTTCTCTCTCTCTCTCTCTCTCTCTCTCGTTTACAAAACGATAAGCATAGTTTGGTATTACAAAGATAATACATTTTACAATTATAATCATTAACAATTATTGCTTTTTACGACTAATGCATTTAAGGTTATTATTTTCATACGCGATACATTTACTATACGAAAGTAATATTAGTTACAGTTTATCTTGTTTGCACTAATTTTTTCGTCGAGACACGCGAAATCGTCAGGACTAATATAAATTATACACGTAGCTTATAAATAGTTTTGATAAAACCGTGGTGTGTTGATTACAGTCGTTGAGAAACCGAACGTACGACCATTACGCCGCCATTTATTACCTGCTTCTGGAGAAGCTGAAACAGCAAAAGTCGCAGGAGAACAGTTGCAGCGCTCATTATTCGCAAGATCGGCCGCGGCTGCCGGAGAAACTGCAGCAGTTCTCGGGCGCGCCACCGTACGAGCCGCACCTGTTCGTCGGCCACTCGAGCCCCCACAAGAGGGCGTCGATCGACTGTCCGGCCGGCGGACACCAGTACCTGCCGGACCTGTGGAAGCAGCCGAAGACCGGCGTGGCCGCGCACCTTCAGCAGACGCCCAACCGGCCGCGGTCATACAGCCAGGGGCGGGCCGTGCAGCATTCCGTCAACTTGGCCGATCTCAAGTCGCAGCAGCACCCGCCGTTCAGGGAGCTGCCGCAGCTGCCCAAGTTCAAGGGTGGCAAGCCTGTGGTTGCGGACAAGACGTCGTCAGCGGCCGACATGGCGCTGCAGCATGTGGACGACGGTACGGTCGCCCCAACCACCAAGGTGCAGTCGCATGGCTACCACGGCCGGTCGGACCACGCGACCATGATGATCGCGCCGCAGTATTCCACGTCCACGGACGAGGGAATCGAGACCGACCTGGAGGACTCGGCCGCGGCTTCGTTCAGTCCCACGCTGCAGCTGACGCACCAGCCGCGGCTCGCGTACCTGCAGCAATCGCTGCCGCCGCCGCCGACGGCGACCGTGATCAAGAGCCACAGCCAGAATCTGGCAGACCAACTATCGTCGCCGTGCGCGATGATCAACCAGTTGCAGTACCTCGAGTCCGATCACCTGGTGTCCAGTTTGCCGTCGTGCGCCGCCAACGAGATGCACGTCAAGTACGCGGCGGAGTGCGGAGGCGCGACCGCAATGGCGGCGCCGTCGCCGCCGTCCTCGTCATGGGACAGGCGCGCCGCGCTCCTCGCGCACAACCAGAGCGACGGTGGCGGCGGTCGGCCGCGGCTCCAGGAGCAGCGCAGCGTGTCGCCCGTCAGCTTCCGGGAGGGCAGACGGGCGTCCGACGGACTGATGAACCAGTTGCAGCTCGACTCGGTGCAGCTACAGCAGTCGGCGCTGCCGCCGCTGTCGCCCAGGCCGCAACAGCTGTACTGCCACAGCAACGGCCGCGGCGCGCTGCACCACGCGTTCGTCGGGCAAAAGCCAACGCACCAGCAGCAGCAGCAGCAGCAGCAGCAGCAGCAGCAGGAGTGCGGCGGCAAGACGGTCGCGGGCGGAGGCGGTTGGACCGACTTGCACTCGGCGCAGAGGGAACACGAGACGCTCAAGATGTTGTACCAGAGCTGTTTGCCCAACGACGAACAAGTGCGCAAACAGACCGCGTCGGTGCAGATCACGCAGTCGGCCGCCGAGCCGACGACCGCGCGCAACAGCGGTGGTGAGTACCGTTGTAAAGACGTGCCGCCGAGGTCACCGTCCGCCGCCATGGCCAAGCGGTTCAACTACACCACGGAGGGTTACGCGCTGGACAAGGCCGGGCTCCAGCAGCAGTTGCTCCAGCAGCGGTTGCTGCAGCACAAGCGCACCGTACTGCAGAAACAGGCCGCGGCCTTCAGCCAGTGCAGCATGACCGCGGCGGCGGCCGCCAACGTCCTCGACTCGCCGACCAAGCGACAACAACATCATCACGCCGCCGCCGCGCATCGCGGACAACCGTTGTACAACAGAACCGCTCCTCAACCGCTGCAGCACGGCGGCGACGGACACGCGCTTCAGTCGGACGGCAGCTGGCAGTCGCTGCCGCACACCATGGCCACGTGCCAGATCAACGACTTTGACGGTCAGCCCAACAGCTGGTTATCGGTGACCGACCCGCAACACCGCTGGTACTGCACGTCCGGACCGCAGTACAGTTTCTCCAAGAATTACCCTCAGGTGAGAGCTTCGGGCGGTGAATCGAGATTTTTCGGGGGGAGGGCCGGCGTACAGCAGGTTTTCCGGGCAGGGACTTCAGTTGCGGGGGGCGAGCAGATTACGGATCACAACTGCTACAGACTTACTTATATAATCTTTAAACCACTTCAATTCGTATAAACTAACAATAACAAGACTTACATAATCTATCACTATATATTACGGATTTAGGCTCCGAGAATCATATAAATTAACGATTTTTTTCTATCGTACCATCATATAAATTTCATCAATATCGATTGAAGTTTTTCGATATTACGATAATGCTATTAACTGTATGATGCCTATAGTCTGGATGTTCATTGTTTATATACTGTGTGTACTGTGTAGGTACATAAAAAATAAATAAATAAAACGACAATAATCCGCTACTGTTCTACGTAGCGAACATTGTGTGTTCAGTCCAAAAAGGGATGAAATGTGTACACGGTAAACAAACAACAACTGGACCATATTTCAGCCGAATATTTATGTATACGTGTAAATATCCTCCTATATCATAGTGTTTTCGTATTATTTGTTCAGTCGTCTGCAAGAGTTGATTTATTAAGTTCTATTTATACATCCGTGTGTACGTATTGTACTTACACCGCTGTATCGATGTATACAAAATTTTGAATGAGGAGCGTGTTTGACGTTTATATTTCAGATTATTACGGCTGGGTAAGTACTTTCTATGTTAGTTCAGGGGTATATAGGTAAGATACGTGGGAAGAAAATTGAAATAATATCGCAATTCTCATCAATTTATATACTACTATTCCTATTTCAACTGCAATAATTATTATCATTATACAGTTTCATTGGTAGTACGTGCTCAATATAGTAAAACATACATAAATTGGAGATGTTGCTGTAAATATTTATACACGACGCAATAGTATATAACGTACTTTAACGTACTAAAATTTTTTTAGTTGATCTTATAATTATAGTTTTTTTTTTATAATCACTTTTTCCAATTTTTTCGTCTCTCCAAGAGGTAGTTTTACGAATATTTGTTGTTTTATGTTACTTGAAACCATTTTTTGCATTGTTATTTTTAATTATGTACAACAAAAAAGTTAAAACTTAAAATTATTCTTAAACTGTTTCAAATCATTTGAAATTTCCACACCCTACTGAAACGGGTAAAACTAACATATACAAAACAAATCGTACTCGATTTTGACCAAACTTTGTATGCAAAGTACCAACAGAACTTTGAAATTTCGGAATTCGTAAACTTCTAAGGTTTTCAATTGTTTCGTAAAATTTTCAATTTGAAGTTTAGAGTCTTGAAATTTTTGTATACAAGCACAACATAAATATTTTCCTGTATGGGGTTAAAAAATTTGGAGAATTGGTTGAGAAAATTTTTGTTAATAGACGATTTTACATTAATTAAGATTTAATTTTTTCGTTATTTTCATTTGAGCTAAACCCGTAACTCTCATAAGTCATAACAGTATAGGTCGTGGGACGTATTATACTCTTTTTTCTTTTTTTTTTTTTTCTATAGTAGTTATTAATTCTTATTATATCACACCTCGTAGCATATAGGTAATAGGTGTAGGTAATTTCTCAATTATATAGATTGTAATAAATTATTGTGCTTTAAAAACTACGAAGAAAAAATCAGCTTTAATTTTCACCTCACGTGTAGGGACGTTGTTTGACAGTAATTAATTTTTCGCGTTGGCAACGTTTTGAATGAATAATAAAAAATACCTGAATCGATATTGTGTTTCTATAGGAGAAATAATACGGATAATATTTTACTTTGAAATTATGTATACATGCAGTACCACACATAACTTTACTTCAACGCAATACTGTATGTAATAATCTAATAGTCCCTACTTTAATAATTAATAATTGTTTCCCACGAAATGAAATTACTGTTTGAGAACTTCATATATATATATATATATATATATATACGGCGTATAACATTATGTGCATTTTCATTGTACGACCTTGCGTATCGATAAACTGCAATTTCACGGAAAAAACTTTCCAAGTATACCTAACTTTAAGAATCATAAAATGCGATTAAATGTTTTTTTTTCTTCAAAGAATCAAATTGCTGTTATATAACTGTATGATCGCTTAAATTGAAATTTAGTGCAAGTGTTCATAAAACATGTTTTATGGAACCAATTTCAGCTTTATTTTTTAATTATTTTTTCATAGCTGTTAATTTTTTCAACGTGTAATGTGCCAACAACATGTCTGTTGGTGTTACAACTTTTTTATTTCATCAAAATGTGTCATTTTACATTATACTGCAGCCAATGCGACCTTAGAAATGTTCAAATCAATTTTAGGTACGTTTTACCTCCAAAAGTGTGATAAAAAGTTTCGTTTAAGTATACGTATAGTAAAATTATTTTTGGATCAAATTTCTAAGATGGCAGTACCTATAGTAATTATAAACTTTTATCCATACGCACGTCGAGTAGTATGCATAATGCGTAGGCGGCATGTATTTCAATAACATTACAGTAACAGTAGTTATGTTGAACCTACTATAAGGTATATGAATTGTCTAAAGACTTTTTTTCTTTTTCTTTTTTACTCACCAATATATTGTTGTTAAAATTGTTTTAAACGGGAATATTCTCAACTCGACTTGTAATATTATAATAAACAACTACCTGTATGGGTAATAGGAACACTAAGTTTTTTCTAGTGTTCAAATTGGAGATTAATACGATTCTAAAAAAATTTTAATCGCCCATTGTGCTCACTTTATATTATTTATTATCTGAAATCAGCCACCTATAGGTATAATATTATCGCGTAATAATATTTTACGCTATCAATTAATTTTTTTATGATTGCGTGTGTCAACACGTAGCGATTTTCACATCACAACTATATAGTTGGTACCTAGATACAGCTATTCCTTTTTCTAAAGACTTAAATTTGTCAACTTTAAAAAAAAAGTTTTAAAAAAAACCGTTAATTTTCAATTTAGGGTTTAAAACTAAATAGTGAGTACAATTCATATAAAAACAATATATTTTTCTGCATTTTAAAACATTTCGAAAATCTGTCGTTTATAGTCGTTTGAAGTTTTAACGTTGTTATATTGTTTTGTTTTATTTTTTCTATGAAAATTACACTCATATTTAAAAGTTATTCAAATAAATTGTGACATTTTTACACACCGCATTCGAATGGGCTCATTTCTCCTTTTTTACATACTATATTTTTGTCACAATAATAGTAAGTTTCTCTATGCGACATAAAAATTTCAATTTTTTTTTAGGGGGGCCCGCAGCAATGTGCACCTGGTTCGAAAATTGATCTGGTTCTAAAATCGTATGAATTTCAGCGATAAAAATCGTGTTTACGACATTCAAAAATGACTATTTTGGCGTTGCTCCAATATTTATATTAGATCGATGTTTTAACAGCGTGGTGTTAATTCGTTTTTTTATAGATTATTTTTCATCGTCCGATCAAACTTCGGCCTACCCTAATTATATACAACGTCTTATTATTTATAAAATATAGTAGAGCAAATTCTGTGTATAAGACATAAAACTATATTTGATTACTATATAATATAATAGGTACTTATATTAATATACGCCTACCTACACAGTCCGACGGCGAAAAACGTGGGCGACCGTCTGCATTTGACAAGTTTATTATTCTTGTAAATATTAAAAAATTGAACTTAGAATGGGAATTCAATGTTTTTATATCGTGTTCTTTTTTATTTTATTTTCCTTTATAGTCTCTTGACTTTGTATAAAATTTTTTACCAGGCGGTTGTTTACCATAAGTACTCGTTTTAGAATAATAAAATATCGTAAAACTTTGATGTGCAATTATTAATTAATAATTATTATCAACGGCTTTCGGGTTTGATATTATGATCGTGTTCTCATCGGCCAAACGACGCGCGAGGTCAAACCGCGTGTAGTCAGTGCGTAGGCGTGAAACAACATTTTTACTATAACAGTTTTAGACCAACGTCACTCAAAACAATAATAATTGCACTATAAAATATGCAAATCATTATTATTTTGTTCTCAAACTTCCTAAAGTTATTTTTTGTTATCAAAGTATTTGACGATAAAATCTGATTAGGTAGGCACCTAAGCAGCTTGCAAACAAACTTACCAACTCTCAAAGTGGGACAAAATACAATTTTAAGCGGCCATATTAATAGGTATACCTATAACTAAATTTGTTAGTTTAGGCCTTTGAACGTAGGAAAAATAATGAAATCAATATTTTATGGATTTCACAAAAAATAATAATAGGAACTTGCGGGACTTAAAAAGAAGTTGTTTGTATTTCACCTATGTAAAATAAACAAAACAAACAATTAAAATATTTTAATGTTACGATGTACGGTTTAGAATAAAAAAACACTCTTATCTTATAAAAATACGATTCACTTATTTCGCGCTATAATCGTAATTGACAAATTTATATTTATTTCTAGACAATTATGTTTAGGGCAGATAAACTAAATAGATAAATTAGATAAAACTAAATTACATTTTTACACAACATGTTTAATAACGTATAAATGTATACTTTAGTGGTAGCTAGTATGTTCTGCTTTTTTCCCCGGTTTAACTAAAAAATAAAATGTGTTTTTCTCTCACATATATTAATATTAATTAGTTATTATCTTTTTTTTTTAAGTTTTTACTTTAAATGCAGTTATGGCATATTGAAGTCCATAAAATTATCTTTATTATGATGTATCACATCATGCTGTATAAATACACGATTCATACTTTATATCAGCAGTTGAAAATACTAATATTTTTGAGGAATATATTAAGATAACTAAATTAAACATATTTCTGTACTCAGAATAAATAATCAAAATAAAACAATAAGCACTTTTACTACACACACATGTATATATATATATATATATTATATACATAATAATATAATATTATTATTGCTATAAAAAATGTTTGGTGATTGTACACTTTTGAAATTTTATCCGGCTAAGTTTGAAATTGGTGCGACACCTCGGTTTGTCAGAAATACAAACTACGCGATGACGGAAAGGGTCGAGTTAGTACATAGGTACCTTAGAGAAATGGGAAATTGAGTTTAATTAATTTTAGTGTGACCAGCTCTTATTCTGGAGGCGATCTGGTCTGCATGCAAGGTTTTTGTTTGTTTGAATAACTAAAATTATTACAATTTACGTTGATAAAGAATAAAGATATTTAAATATTTATCTACACACAACACCTAGTATAATATGTGTTCTAGATAAATCGGCATTGCGTAAAAGCCATTGATTTTATAATAAAATTTTACTAAAACAGGTATTGTTTTAAGTTTTTAGCTTATCCCCTGCATATAACGTGTATTAACAAATTCAAAACAATTTTTCTAAAATCATTTTTTTTAAAATTTTTCACCGCGCAGCTCAGCAGCACGGTCAACGTGCCGATCGGCAGTTCTCTGTTGGCGGCCAACGACGTCGCGTGGACATCGCCCAGGCTGCAGTCGCTGTCGGAAAACACTATCTCGGAACTCGGCGAACAAATGGAATCCGGTTAAAATGTCCTGCATGTACGGTATATGTATACTCAATCGACATTGATTTTATTGACATTGGTTGGAAAGTTCCTTTTAAAAAGGATCAGTTAGTTCACGAAAAAATATTACCTAACTGTTTTGTGCTTAGTCAGCACTCAATATCTTTCAAATGTCGACATTAGTTAAGCATAATTGTAATGTTTCTAATTGGTAATACTTAGTAATTACAAATGTTTGTTATACTCTTTCAGATCACAGACAAATGGACATAACTATTATTGAACGGATCTAATGTAATATGTACCAAGTTAAACTTTTACATTACACTCACTCAATACGAATATTATAGTTGAGACTTCATTATATTATATGTTTGTATTATTATATTAGAAAATTTTCATTTTTATTTTGTTTATATTAGTTTTTTTTATACATTTTGTTTTTTTAACGTTTAGAATTCACCAATACAAATACACATTTATTTGTAATCAAAACAATTCATTTTGTGAAATAAATGGTTTCTAACCATACAGATAGGTACATTACTTTGTGTTGATAACCCAGAATTACGGGTTGAAAATGTATCCAAAGTATAATGTAAACAAACTAAAATTGCTAACAACATTTTTTTGAAAAAAAACTTTTTATACACGTTTAAAACTACAGTTGCCAACCTATAGATGGACCGTCACAATAAATTATTTTGACCGTAAATAGTACGATGTTAGAGATAGCTTTTGTTGTCCATGAAAAAACAATTTATACTGGTGGTTTTTACCATGGAGGGGAGTTTACAAACAACTTAAGTACCTACTTGTGTTTTATCTACTACTGTACCTGCCACCCGGTGATGTTGTTTAAGAAATTTGGTAAAAATGGGGGTTAGATTGTAGATTGGTAAGAAAATTTTAAAATCAGAAAATCACGTCATGTCGCTTTTTTATAGAAATCCTCCTTAGCTTTATTATTTCATTTGTTTATAAATAAAGAGCTTAAATTACTTCTACTTAGGGCATGAGAAATATTTCTGATTTTAATTGGGGACACATTCCCTCTTTAAAAATATATGGTATTTAATATTTATTAATTTGTTCTTAGTTGTATCACCATATAAGTGTGCGTTTTTGTCAACAAATTACAATCAACGGAAGTAAAACTATTGGTATGAACTTTTTACACTTACAATAATATACTTTTTTATTAAGATGTGCCAATTCTTTAATTACCAAAAAAAAAAAAGTTATAATAATAACCTAAGGTTTAATACTATTATCGTATTATATTAAAAAGAATTGAAAACGACATTTAGACAAAACACTATTAAAAAAAATAAAAACAATTTAAGAAATATGACTTCATCTGCCTTGCGAGAACAAGTCACTGCCTGTTTGCCTGGATTTGATTTTGGCCTGTTCGGGAGTTAACAACTCTTCTTTGCTGGGTTCCACAGGATCGCCGTTTTCTTTCAGCTTGTTATTTTTGAAATCTTCCACAATCTTTTTGCGGTACACAGCGTTGAACAGGTCTTGGGCAGTGAACGCCGACTGAGTGATCTCAGGCACTCTGTACGATACATACGGCTTAAGCTAAAAAACAACAATATGTTAGTTAATAAGCGTCAGGGGTTTGCTTAACCTAACCTTTAGCCAGAGAAAAACTCACGTGGAAATCGTCCAAATTCGGAACAATGATATCTGGAATTTTTTCCTTGATCGTCACCAACTTGCGGCCAACCTTGACGGTGATTTCTCTAATGCCGTAATCTGATGACAAAACGCATGGAAATAATGATTAAAAATGGTCGAGATTTTAGTTTTTTAGCAAAAGGGTTCATTTGTCATAATCTAGGTACCTTTGAAAATACACATTTATCAAAGCTCAGCAAGTTTCAAAATTCTAGTAAGTAACCAAATAAGTTCCTTTCTAATTTTTCAGACATTATCAAATTTAAGTTATAATTCGTACCCTTGCATTTTTTTTTTAAGTTCATTTTTTGCTTTTTAATATACTTTAGTAATCTGGCATGCTTTAAGATTAATTTTCAAACAGATTAGGTTTACAAATCTAATGGGATTTTATTGATACTCTGGGGTATTGATACTTACATTATCTTTCCAGATTTATTTAATTTAAATTGTTTGCTTGGCATATTTTTTATTGGTCGTTCATTAATGTTGGTTGTACAAAATTGAATTGTGTACTTGATTGTGAAGTAGTAGGTAGGTCTCATTTTATAGTGCAATAAAAATTTCGAATCTTAAACACAAATTGTTGCAGATAAATGCAACTTTAGAATCTTGATTAAATATTTGTAAATCTAACGATTGTTTGACACTTTCCATGGCAATTTTTTGTATTCCGGTCATTAATTTTCTTATGGTTTTTAGCATTTAAAATTCCCACCTACCTACCTACTATGTACCAATATAAAAGTAAAATATTAGAACAGATGTAATAACTTTTTTTAGTTAAACGAATACTTTTGAAATCTGAATATAAAAAAAAAAGTTTAGTTTTTCAGACTCGTAGGCATTCAACAAAATTAGAACCGAACCGCATACTAACGGGTAAGTGCCAATATTTTACGAGTTGCTTGTGTTTACCTCAACCTCATTACCTGCGATCCGGAGACTCTTGTCGGGGTTCTCTTCTTGTTGTTTTCTGAACTGTTCCGTTCCCCGGCCGTACAGCACGAAGTTCTTGAAGTTTCGTTTACCGTCGCGGGCGCCAGACGTGGAAAACGATCGCGCACAGTGTGCAGCGGTATAACTCATCTCGGCGGTCGTATGGAGAGACGTTTTTTTCGTTTTTTGTATGCAAAAAACAAAAAAAAAAACTTCGACGATAATTAAATGTTGTTTTCACTACTTTCGCGATTTTCGTCGGGAAATAAAAATAATGAATAATCATTATTTACATCTGATAACGACGGTCCGCGCCGGTTATCAACTTGGTGTTTATTGGCGAATCCTGATAAAAATAATTTTTTATCTCACTTCTCAGAACCATTGCTGATTGCAGTGGTCCTTGTTTGAAATAAAATTCATGTAGGTACCTATATAGGTTCTTCAATAACACTCGAACAAAAATATTTTTGATTTTTTCTTCTTAGCATATTATTATAGTGGTCGTATTTTCGAGGTATTAGCACACTATATCAAATTATACATAACAATAATAATGTATGTCGCTTAGGGTCGGAAAAAGTTGTATTAAAAAATAAATAAAAACAGCCGGGATCACTCTATTCATAGCTTATTTATTTGTTTTGATAACAAGTTCAATAATCAATTTCCTTTTAATAAAATCCTTAATATAAGTTAGAAATTATAGTTATAAACCTATCTAAAAACTTATAATATTTCATTAATTGATTTCGAAAAAAAAAAAAAAACAGATACAAAATAAATTATAAAATTATAACAAAATACTGTAAGCAATATTGTTATTGTCATTTTATTATCGTTTTCGTTGTACTTGTTGTATATACATTAGAAGAATCTCTTTAGTTACTGGCTTTTCAATGCTATGACAGATGGCTGAAAAAAAAGTTTATACGTTAATTCACAGTAAAATTAGCGTAACAATGTTCACCAACCCATTGCAGTCTTCAGCGCGTTAGGAAATGATTTGTCAGTTCGCTCTCGCATAAATTTCCAACTTCCATTTTCAAATTTACATTCAATTATTTTGCCATCCATGAATTTTAGTTCTTTAGTATATTTAATTTTGGCAAAGGGATTGTGTTTACCCCCAACGTACAAGTACCCAATTTTTGATTCTAACATTCTAAAATTAAAAAAAAAAAAATGGGTAAAATTATTAATTTATAGTTTTTATCAATTGTACAGGTATCATTGTATAATAATTTATAGTTTATACAAACCCCGCTCCACCTTCTGTAACAATTTTTAATTTAAAATCAACAGAATTCAGTTCTAACGGTTTCCATTTCAACACTTCAGGACATGTTCCAGCAACGTAAGGCTACACGGTTAAATTAATCTCAGGTTAGACAAAACTAATAGGAATAAAAGTACGATTATAAAAATGTATCAGTACGTCGGTTGATGGTTGGAATATGAGTCCATCAGGTTCATGACATAAATTCTTACTGAAATTTCCCAGCAACTTATCAGTGGCATTTATATCATAAAACTGTTTTAAGCGTATGCTAAATGGTTCTTGAGCTTTATCCAAGCGACCCACCATGATAGCTTGATGTCTCGGTTTAATTATATCAATCTGAAATCATATTTTATGGTTTTAAAAATACATTGAACATATTGAGTATATTGTATGTATACTTTATTGTACTTCTAATGTAAACTTGTTGTTTGATATAATATCATAATTGTAATCATAATAAATACAATTTAAATAAAAGTTTCCAATTATAACTTAAAAAAAATAATGTAAAATTTACTTCAATCAACATAAGTCGGTTAGGATAAAATGGTTGTTTCCCAACATCAAAACCTTCAAATGCAATCACATCATACACTAAATATCGAGGTATATTTTGTCCATCAACTTTATCAATTATCATTTCCTAAAAATAAAAAATAGTTTGTGCTAACATTTGTATGGTTTTATACTGTTTGTTTATTTTGAGATATTACGCCATCCAATAAAGTGTCTTTTAAATGATGTTCTAAGTTTTTTCTATGCAAAAATTTCAAACCCTCAACTTGAAATACACTGTTATCTCTATCAAGAAAGTATATTTCATTTTCACCTTGGATAAACATCATGTATCTATAACATAAACAATACATTTCAAATTACTATCGATTGTACAATGTTGATTTGAGTTTAGTTTCAACTGAACAGCTAGATCTTATAAAAATATGTTACCTAGTACCATCAGCTTTCCATGTTACGCGGTATGGTTTTGTGTGTAATAATTTCATGTTATGAATATCCATTGAAACTGGCTGTGAACCTGGAAAACCAGATCTGAAAAATGGAACACAATATATCATTATAAAAACTGTTTCATTAATGTATTAACTATCTAAGTAATTCTTATGTTTCATATAATTATTTGAACGAAAAAAGGCAATGAAGGCGTTCAAGTCCACACAAACATACAATTTACATTTGAAACACCCATTTTGGAGGAAAGGAGAAAAGATTATAAATTATTTTAAAAAAAAACATAATAGTAACATTACTTACAATTTTCTTAGTTTTTATCGACCAAGTTTTTAATTTTAAAAAAAAAAAAAAAAAAAAAAAAAAAAAAAATGTTGTTAAACAAATAATAATAACTCAGATTCATACTTTTTCCATTTACATAAGTCTTGAGCTTTTCTCTGAATGGTACTTAATCTTGATTGATCAAAAATAGCAGTCACACCTGATACACCTTCCATAAATGTTGGGTTTTGATTATTTATTTCGTTTCTTGACCGTTTGTTTGACCTAAAATATAGTTTAACAATTTTTAATAGGCTAGTGGTAATTGAAGATCTTATGAAATTTCAATTTTCATTATGACAATGGAAAAGAAATTAATTTCATTGAATCAATTCTATGGTTAATTATATATGTTAACTTAATGAATAATTAAAAATAACTACGGTTCATGGTCTAGTTGATCTTTTGAATCCACTTCTCTGAACTCTCGTTTATGTCGCAAAGAGGTATTTGAATGGTGGTTGTCTTCTTCTGATTCTATTACAATAAAAACAATGTTATTACATAATTTATCACACAATTTTCTTAGATTCTGAGTGTAGTAAAGAATTTTATTGATTTTGTAATGTTTGTTTTTTCCTATTATGAAATATTCGGACAGTCGTATTTTTCCAATCTTTACTTATGTTGAAATAATAACATTGTAAAAATTTATAATAACTGAAAATATGTAACCTAACTTTGAAGTTTTTTAACTAGGCATAAATAAGAAAATGTGTTTTTAGATTGTATAAAAGTTTTATCATTTGTGAAACAATAATTGAAAAAATTGTCAAATTCTAAATTAAAAAAAAAGCTTCAAGGTACCATCTCCGGGCAATTACTTACCTTTAGAGATAACGTGTTACATACAAAAAAATTATATATTATAGAGATCAGATCAATTCTACTAACTAATTAAAAAAAGGATTTATAGAAGTGGTAAAAATCAATACATTCTTCACTATCCTCAAAACCTAAATATTATCTAAATTAAATTGCAATTTTCCACGTTTGAATGATTACCATAACACCAATCTGGACGTTCTGGAGCTAGAATAGGTTCTTCATCTGAGAACCGCTGAAATAATTCAACTATATAATCTTGTTTGTAAATTCCAGGAGGTCTACAACATAAAAATATAACAATAAACTACCAAAAATTATAAATGTGGTCATATTTTTTTCTATTATACCTAGCTTCTGCAAATTGTTGTATGGCAAAAGCCACATCGAAATCTAACACTTGTATTAAATAAGTAGCTATCATGAATCCCGTTCGGTTAAATCCATGAGTGCAATGAACACCTAAGTAACAAAATTAATAATATTTGATTATAATCCATAATAGTGTTCAAATTTCCAATAGGTTATTAAGTTTTAAAAAAATCAATAAAATATTACCTATACTATGTAAAGGATTTTTCTCTACGAATTTTGAACAAATATCGACAAATACTTGGGCTTGTTCCCGGGTAGGCGGTTGTTCGTGACCAGCACAAGGAAGTTTTACATAGGTACAACCCGCATCTTCAACTTCAGATTTGTTGTAAAAACGACTAGTATTTGTGAGATCTATCCATAATCCAATAGTAACCTGTAACAATTTAAAACGCACAACTTGTTGTAAAATTGTTTTCACCCAGACAATATATATAATACATGAATATAGGCTATAACTGTGAAAATGTGAGTTACTGATTGATTTTCGAATATGATTTAAGGCTAATTGTAAGTATGAAAATATTAAATAGTAGATTGGGCATACCAAATAATTTTCTCCGCATAGGAAACAGTAAAAACTAGGGATACTATACATCTCATATTACACGAGCCACGGCATTGTTATGAAATATCTCTTTCTTATAGTGTACTATTTTTAAAAGATATCACAAAAGAACTAAGTAATCTTCTTAAATACTGTAGCCAACCTTCAGAATAAAACAATTGCAAATTATATTTTACATAGTGTATTCATAATTGCTAGATAGAAATAAATCACATTTGGTTTATCGATAGTTGGCTAACCAACTGCAATATATGTGTCATCTACTTTTGTTAGTTACCCTATTCAAGAATCTATTAGTTTGTTTACAATTTTGAAATGTTTAAAGTGCATAGGGTTCATTTTTAATACATTCAGCTTTCCGGTAAAAAAGTTTTAAAATAAAAAAACTGAGATCATGCATTTTATTATTTGTGTGGTTCCGGATATGGATGACCAATGTTTTTTTTAAAGTAGTTATCAAAGTGTTTGCACCGGAGTTAATTTGTCTGCAACCTTGACAGTTTTCGATTGCTTTAAATCCTAGCTCCTAAATGCAAGTAATACAAGTCGGAAACGAGTACTCGATACGTTCCAAAAAAAACATCGGGGACACGTGGTAAAAACGCCTCGTGTGGTCGGGCAAAACTTTGATCGTTTCATCGCGATAGTGGTACTATACCTTTGGCCTCATGTTGACCATCGACGAAAACAACATCTCCGTGTTGAACCTGTTGGGGATGGGCACTTTGTCGTCGTATTTACTGTCCAACGGCGTTTTGAACGCCACGAACTTATTGGAAACGGTCGTAAACGATTTGCGTGGACATTTCAGCCAACGGTCGGGAACCGACGGGCTGTTGGAAGAACCGGATCCGTAACGCCCTAGAAACCGATATTGTTTACGTACACGTTCGGCACACGGACCGATGGTCCGGTAACACAAATTAGATGCTAAGTAGTGTATTCTTAAGAATAAGCGATTCGTTTGCGTTCTTCGTTTACCCGACATTTTGGTCCGTCGAAGCGGGGTCCGATAGCTGAGCGGTTCTACTCGACGGCAGACGCAAATCGAACGGAACGCGCGTTGCGACGTCTGCGGACGTCGATCGTAAACACGCGGTTACGGAGGGACGCGGAGCTACATAGTTGCGCGAATCGAACAGGAAAGTAGTAAGTATCGAACAAGAGAAAACAAAAAAAAAATTTGTTCGGATTTTCTGTTTTCGCTTGTTACGTTATCGCGAAAATAACAACAACAATGTTGTGGCGTAATATTGATGATAACGGTGTTTGCTTATTTCGGGTCATGGAACAAAAACGAATTACGATTCTTTCTCCCCCATGATGCGCGGTGGTTTCGGGTTTTGCGGTCGTGTTCGCACGCGTGACGGTTCTAACTTCCGTATCAACAAACTGGCCGAAAACTCGACCGGGTCTAAACGCTCGACGCAGACGGCAGTACGGTACGCGAGAACAATATCTGATGTGTTTCACGGCGATTCCGTCTTCGTGTCGGACCTCGTAGGTTGCACCTTACGTGAATCGTTGTGCTCTGTCGATTATAATATTACCGTTCTGTACGTAGTGCAGCCGACATGGCCGAGTACCTGGCGTCCATTTTCGGTACCGAGAAAGACAAGTGAGTATTGGGTAGAAACCAAAACCGTCGTTTTTATACGTCTGTTCCCTCGGGCAGGGCGAGCAGTCCTCGACATTTCGTTTTCTTATAAACCGTTTTTTAACAATTGTTTTTGTCCCGCAAACCATACGGAATGCCCATTTAGCACTTAGGCGCTAACGCGTTTCTTATACTTTTTAATGAACAAATTGCGGACTTGACGATTAAGGTGTACCGTGTTCATACAGTTTTTAATGGGTCGCGTGCCCTTATAACGGGCCCTGGACCTGTTTTAATATGTTTTGCGTATCGAAGCGCTCGCAGCGTTGTGCAATGGTTTTAATTGTATTTATTTGTTTATTGTTCGTGCTCAGGGTGAACTGTTCCTTCTATTTCAAAATTGGTGCCTGCCGCCACGGTGACCGCTGTTCGAGAATCCACAACAAGCCCACTTTCAGCCAGGTAAGATATAATATTATTTTTCAGTCTAACCTATTTGATTTGCTCGCTCACGGCTAGCGCAAATCAACGTTGATTTGAAATGTTTTATTTTTTGTGTTAGCGTGATAATAACAAAACATTTGTGTTCAGACGCTTTCTTACCACCCAATATTACTTGTTTGTTTTGGTGTTTAAAGAACTGTTGACTTTAAATGTATTGTGACGACAAGAAGCGTTGCTTCTGTCTGCTGTTAACTAAAATGTTTTTTATGTATTTATATATATATATATATATGAAAATGTTGGTAGTCTATTACGTTAGTAGATACGATAGAGTTCATGTGAACTCCAATACTCAATTTTTTTTGTTGTTGTTTAATTTGATTTAGGTTTGTTATTAATTTTTTCATTATTATTTTTTAGACTCTGCTTTTGCAAAATCTTTACGTCAATCCTCAAAATTCTGCAAAGTCTGCTGATGGATCACACTGTAAGTTTATTTTATCAGTTTTAGTTAGGTATCTACAGTAAACAGTAAAAAATATGTGTCACTGTAATATAAATTATAAATAAAAAAAATTGATTTTGGCAATTGGTCTGGTTTACAAAAAAGATTTTGAAATGTGCCTATTATTATATCAATAGCCAATGCTTATTTTACATAACTGGTTGTAATATAACAATTAATTATTAACACTCTAAAAATAATATTAAATTTAAATTAAATGTAACAACCTACCTATTAACTAATAATATATTTTATAAATATATTGTTTTCAATCTGTATCAATGAACATGTCTTGATGTACCTAAACATTGCAATAAAAGTTGATATCGATTAATTAAAAAAAAATGTTTTTGTTTTGTAACAAAACAGTAGTTTTGTTTACATTTATTAATTACCTCTAAGGATTGTGTTTTGTTTATTTAATCATTCAATTTATTAATATTGAATGTTTTATTTAACCTACCCTACCCTTTAAACATACTTTTTCATTTAAAAATCTTATGAAAACGCTTTGTTGAGCACTATTTATTGCATTTGATGTTCAAGATCTGAGTGAAATTTATTATAATTGGAAATTTAACATTTTCTATAAATATCCAATTAATTTATTAATCTTATAGGTATTGTAAATAATTGTAATAATAAAAAAAACATACCTTTTGAATTAATAATTTTTTAAATACGACAATTCTGATTTCTGATTGAAGTTGAAAAAGCATTTAACCAGTAAAAAAAAATTTATACGTTACCACAAATTAGTAAAATCATATTAACATGTTTATAAATTTGATTACATGTAAAAATACCTACAGTGTTGTATTTTTTATTAGTTTAAACTTTGTTGATAATTCATTTATATGTATTATTAATCTTTTAGTAAATTATCAACTGGTAAAAAAACTTTATAATTACTTAAGAATAAAGGTTTTTACAATTTGTCTCAATTGTTAATAGAAATTGTTGTTTAGCTATACTTAAATACTATTTAGACAGATTCATTTTATGTTTACAGTTGTAAAATATTTTGAAAAAGTATGAGCATAAAAGTTATAACTTTAGTCATTGATTAAATATATTATGTATTAATCAATGCTTCAGTGTCTTTTAAACTTTTTTGATTTTGCCTACTACTAATTTAATGTGAACAATAGCTCAATGATTTTACCATTCAGGTTGTTTACCTAGGCATAACAATTTTAGAAATTTAGGAATCTATTACTTAAATTTGATTTAAATTAACATAAACAATTAATGTGGCTAAACTATTTTTCTAGATGTTTGATTATTATTATTTTAATGTAGAGTTGTAATTCACTTGTAAGTTTATCATAGCGGTTTTTGTTGAATTTAAAATAGTATAATACATTTTATTTATAACCATAAAGAGAGAATGCTTTATTTTGTTATTGGATAGTTTTGTAACAGTGCTCTTTACACCAGTCCAGCATTATTGTACTGACAATTATATAATGTATTTATAAGTTACTAGTTAGTACTAAAAACTTAGTTCCATTTCAGATCATTCAATAATTAATCAAAATTGAATCTGAAAAATGGTAAAGTAACATAATTAGTGTGACCTCAGTTAACTGCCATAAAATCTTAACTCTTTTTTTAAAGGTAAATTTTTATATTCTACAATGGTAGTATATTAAAGAAATTCATCTAAATTGAATGTTCAGAATTTTAACTCATTTATGTTTAAAATACAACGAATAAAACTAAAAATTAAAAAATTTATACTTTAAAATCATACTTCTGACTGAAAAATTTAATTTTTTTATTTGTTATTTGAATTTAAATAACTATAAGCAAAATGATAATAAACGTTTAAACAAAATTTATTATAGAATATTTCTCTTTTATTATTTTATATTATTAATTTAGTTAGGGGATATTAGATTTACCTACCTACTACTACAAAGTATATTTTAGTATTTTATTATTGGAGACATTTGTACAAAATTAAAATGTAAAACATTGTATGTAACATACAATTGAAGTATAAATCTGTTTTGCATAGATTTATAACATACTTATTGTAGAAATAATTTTTATTGAATTTCTATTTATTTTTGTTGTTACTATCACATTAAGGTACTGTGGTACCTTGACATTATTAGATAAATACAATGTGATATCTTGCTTTGTAATATATTTACAATTTGTTTATGTTGTAGTGGTGTCAAATGTCACTGATGAAGAGATGCAGGAACATTATGATAATTTTTTTGAAGATGTTTTTGTAGAATGTGAAGATAAGGTAAGATTTTATCAATTTTTATTTACTTTTTGGTTTTTGTACGTTTCAGTTTTAATAGTACTATTCAATTTTACCTTTTCTTAATTGAAAGTTATTATTCACTAACAAGCAACTTAAAATTTACTAAACTAAAATAACAATATTGTATTATCCATTGGTTTTTGTTATTATTGTTTTTTGTTATATTGTTCGTATCGTTTGTTTGTGTACCATTTATTGAATCAAATTAAATTGTACCAATATATTTTTTAATTTTTAATAGTATGGCGAAATTGAAGAGATGAATGTATGTGACAACTTAGGAGATCATCTTGTTGGAAATGTTTACATAAAGGTATGTGTTACACTGTTACCGAACATTTAGAATTTAAGCAAGAGTTAAAACTAATTAAGATTTTTTTTTTTAAATTTTCAATGTTTAAAAATGTGTTATGTCATGGTTATGATAATAGACACTGGAGATTTCTCTCGTAGATAATAAATATTAATACGTATTATGTTATTACTTATAACTTGTATTAAATAAATAATCTAATCATTCTTCTTCTTCTTCGGTTTTCTAAAGGCCATTGAGGCCCATTACCGCAACACAAACTTCCTTCCATCTGTCTCTGTCCTGTGCCATTGTTTCTCCATCTCGTATTCCAATTTCCGCTAAATTCTTCTCCACTTTGTCAATCCACCTTTGTTTCGGTCTACCAAGTGGTCTTTTTCCCTGAGGTTTCCATTTTAAAACCTCTTTCATAAGTCCATTCGTCCTCCATACATGACCGGCCCATGCCATTATCCTATTTTTTAATACTGCTTAATACTGATTATTTAATCTAATCATACCTGATTTATTTATTTTAATTTGTATTATTTTAGTTAATGATTTAAATATTGTGTCTTTTTTGTATAGTTTCGACGTGAAGAACATGCTGAAGCCGCCGTTAATGATTTAAATAATAGATGGTTTGGCGGACGTCCAGTTTATGCCGAGTTAAGCCCTGTGACAGATTTTCGTGAAGCTTGTTGCCGTCAATATGAAATGGGGCGAGTATAAAACTCAACAATATAGAAAGGTTTAAATGGTTATGGTTGTTAAATGTTTTTTTTTTTTTTTTTTTTAGAGAGTGCACGCGTAGTGGATTTTGCAATTTCATGCATCTGAAGCCAATATCTCGAGAACTACGCAAGTATCTTTATAGTCGTCGTTCACGGAGACATCGCTCACGTAGTCGCTCACGTGATCATGTCGGAACACGTAGAACCAGATCACCTTCTCCAAAACATGGCCATCACCGAGGAGGTGGTGGTGGAGGAGGCGGCGGACGCCGTGATCGTAGATATTAATTTTTAGTTTTATTCAATAATGTAAAAAAAAAAAAAATAATGGACATCCACTTTTTTGTTTAAAGTCTACATCAATGTCTTTTAAAATCAGTTAAAGTTAAAGTTATTTCCATGGTTAAATTAAATGTTAGCCACAACATTGTAATATTTTCGTACAATTGATGTATTTTATTGAAAAATAAAAGTAAAAAAAAAAAAAAATCCGATATTAAACTCAATAATTTGTTAATGTATGTATCAATTATTTTTATTATAGATTAACTATATGCGTACTTGCACAATGTATTTGGTTTTTGTTATTTTATTGAAACAGTTGGTTCTACAAACACTTGTCTCGTGTTCCCCTGCCTAATTTTGTGTACCGTATTCATTTTACCCAAAAATAAAAAACTACAGTCTTAAGAAGACCGAGGAGAAAATATATCATCCTCAAAGCCCCATCTAGTCTAATTTAGATTCTGAGCGTAGGATTGTCAAGCTAATAACATAAATAATTGTAAAGTGATGTTTTTCCTCTGTGCCTCCAGTTTTTTGATTTGTAGAATTACTCCGATCTTCAGCTGATACGTTTGAGACGGTATTTGATTTTAGGCAGGCTTTATTTGACACTACGACGCAAATTATTGTTTCATAAAACTTTTGATTCTCAAAGTAAATTTTTAAAAATTTTAAACAATTTAAATATATTTGTCTTTATGTGATTAAAAAATTTGGTTAACAAAATTAGTCTATATTAAGTGTATTTAACTTAATTTACCATAACCTACTCTGCCACTATAACTGTAACCCAACCTGGCGGCTGACATTAGTAAACAATTCACAGCCGTTCAATAATTTGCGTTACCCACAACATTTAATAATGTCGTGTAAGATACACAACAGCTATGGAAAAAAAAGGAAGAAATATTTAAAAAAAAGTTCATTTGTTGTAATTGAGCAAAATTAACGTATTTGACCCTATTTAAACACATCATTTAGTACCATTGATTTTATCACAAACAGATAGGCCATGCTATAGTAATTTCTGGCGATAGATCAAACGCTTTTAGTGGCGTCCGCTTTCACACCCCGTTACAGAACAAACTCCGTCAGCCCGCGGCTGTGCAACAATTTTGAAATAAATTGTTGTTTAAAATTGAAAATTCTAAATTGTTTCAAACAAATTAATTTCGAATTTACCTCGTTGAATATTATGTCCATCAACATTGATTTGTATGTTCATCATCCAGCAGTCGTATGTTAGGTATACACGATCCGTCCGAAAATCATTTTTCTCTGAACTTAAAATACGTTATCAAGGATGGGCATTAACTCGTTAAAAGTCAAGTTAATTTGAATGAAATTAATTAACTTGATTAGTTTTTTTTTTTTTTTTTATTTCGACCTGTAAACTTAAGGTTAACCTGTGGTAATTGAAATTTTTTTTGAAACTAAAAAAAGGTATTATTTTTTGATGTGGAGCAAAACACGTCACGTTCTGGGTACAGACGAAAACCACGCGAACATATGATCTTTGTTTTGAGTCGAGTTGATTTTTTTCTTCTGTCAGTAAACTATGTGTTACAACCCGATATGAATCGGGTCGTTATAACTCTTTAAAGGGCCGGTAATGACGTATCAATACGAAAAAAAAAAAAAACAGTATAATATTCGTGTATAAAGTGGAGGACTGTAATAAAATAAACGACAAATAAATAAATGAGAGATGTAGGATGCGCCCACGAAATAATGAAACAATACAATTTTACAAAATGTGTTATAAACAAAAACAACAGTATCGCCGCTGACAAGAAAGTACCGCGCCACTCGACCGAAGAAGATGGTCCAACACCGGATAACAGCGATGGCGCCCAAAACGCTTCCACCGCACGAAACAGCCTGGTCGTCGTCGTACACGGCGGTGAAATCACACGCTACATGACCACCTTGCGGGGTGGTTCTCGCGGGGTGGTACGAAACCTCACTGTCAGCCGGCGCGAGAGAGGGATGCAAAATTGTATTTTTTCAATCGATTCGGCGCGCTTGACTTGACCAGCCTCGCTCGAGTGTAGTTTACAAAACTCGTTTCGACTCAACTTCCACTTAATCGTCGAAGTATTCGACCGGAACGTACGTGTCGAGATAGTCCCTGCAGCCGTCGCCGTGTCGGCCTTCACCGGCAGCTCGGTACGCGGACTCCTCGTCGATCGGGCACCCGTTTTCGCGCGCGTACCGCAGACACTCCAGGTGTCCGTTGAGCGCGGCGTTCTCGCACACGGTCTCGTTCCACGGGCACCCGTTCTCACGCGCGTACCGCAGACAGTCCAGGTGTCCGTTGAGCGCGGCGTTCTCGCACGCGGACTCGTTCCACGGGCACCCGTTCTCGCGCGCGTACCGCAGACACTCCAGGTGTCCGTTGAGCGCGGCGTTCTCGCACACGGTCTCGTTCCACGGGCACCCGTTCTCGCGCGCGTACCGCAGACAGTCCAGGTGTCCGTTGAGCGCGGCGTTCTCGCACGCGGACTCGTTCCACGGGCACCCGTTCTCGTGCGCGTACCGCAGACACTCCAGGTGTCCGTTGAGCGCGGCGTACGCG